>PVKH010024126.1:0-13697 GCA_004027955.1 Chaetophractus vellerosus
AGTGGCCAGTCTCGGCGCGTCGCCACAGCGGGGAGGGGGGAGGGGGGGGAGGGAGATATGTAATAAAATAAATAAATCTTTAAAAAAAAAAAGCACTCTCATCCAGACGCTTGCTTCTTATAAGCGTGGAAGTAGGGGAATCCAGTGAGGCTATGTTACATATCTCTATTGCCAGCTCATGCCATGGACTCTTAGCAACCTCTTCATTATTGGAAATGGAGTCATTAGTACCCTTGAATCCAATTAGAGTGGAGAACCATCTCAGGCATCCCATATTTAAGACTCTGTTCCTCAAGAAACACTCCTGGTACCAGCTATATTAGTCAGGGTTCTCTTGGGAAACTGAATCAACAGGAGATATCTGTCAATAATATAAGATTTTATAAGAGTCTTTCATGTGACCATGGGGATGCACAAGTCCAGGTTCTGCAGGGGGGCTGCAAGCCAGGGGCTCTGATGAAAGACTGATGAAGTGTCTTTGATGAATTGCTGGGAGAAGTTGACTGCCCAATGTTGAGCTGGGAAATTCTCTCTGAATGTTGAAATTACTTCCCTTTTTAAGGCAGTCAACTGATTGGATAAAAGCATCATCCATTCTTGATCCAATTTCCCTGATTAATGCAGATGTAATCAGCCATCCATGCAGTAAACTCACTGGTGATCAAAATCCATAAATGCTCTTGTATTACAATTAGCGCAGTGCTTGCTGGACCTAATACATGAACACGATTACCTGGCTGAGTTGACACATTACCCTAACCATCACAATTGTAGACCAATCTCTCTAATGTACCTAGATGCAAAAATCCTGTATAAAATACTTGCTAATCATATTCAACAACACATCAAATGAATTATAAGCCATGACCAAGTGGGTTTCATCACTAGTATGCAAAGATGGTTCAACATAATAAAATCAATCAATGTAATTCATTGCATAAATATATTGAAAGAAAAAAACCCCATGATCATCTCTATAGATACAGAAAAAAAGCCTTTTAGAAAAATACAGCACCCTTTCCTGATAAAAACACTACAAAAGACAGGAATAGAAGGATACTTCCTCAACATGATAAAGGGTATATATGAAAAACCCACAGCTAACATCATATTCAGTAGTGAAATGCTAAATGTTTTCCTTCTAAGACTGGGAATAAGGCTAGGATGACCACTTTCATTTTTTACATTTGTTAGAATTACCTGCTCAAGTACTTAGGCAAGAAAAAGATATAAAATCATTAAAATTGGAAAGGAAGAATTAAAAATTTCACTATCTGCAGATGACATGATCCATATAAACAGAAAGCCCTGAGAAATCTCCAACAGAAGTTCTAGATCTTATAAATGAGTTCAGGCTATAAGATCAATGCTCAAAAATCAGTATCATTAATGAGAAATCTGAGGAGGAAATCAAGAAAAAAAATACCATTTACCATAGCAACTAAAAGAATCAAATATCTAGGATTGAATTTAACTGAAGATGTAAATGGCTTATATCCAGGAAACTATACAACACTGTTAAAGGAAATAAAAAAAGACTTAAATAAATGGAAGAATATTACCTGTTCATGGATAGGAAGACTTAACATCATTAAGATGTCTCTCTTACCCAAACTGATTTACAGATTTAATGCAATCCCAATAAAAATTACCACAGTATTTTTTACTGAACTGGAAAAATTATGAAATTTATTTGGAATGGCAAGAGTCCCTGAATAGCCAAAGACATATTGAAAAAGAGAAATGAAATCAGAGGAATCACACTACCCAACCTTAAAACATACTACAAAATGACAGTAATCAAAACTGCATGGTATTTGCACAATGGTAGACAAATTGACCCGTGGAACTGAATTGACAGTTCTGGTATAGATCCTTACATATGCAATCAACTGATATTTGGCAAGACCACCAAGCCCATTCAACCAGTAGAGAATGGCTTCTTCAACAAATGGTACTTGGTAAACTAGATATCCATATCCAGAAGAATGATAGAGGAACAACATCTCACACCTTATACAAAAATTAACTCAAGATAGATCAAAGATCTAAACATAAGAACCAAGACCATAAAGACCTGGAAGATAATGTAAGGAAGTATCTACAGGATCTTGTAGTAGGAAATGGTTTCCTGAATTTTACACTCAAAACATGAGCAATGAAAGAAAAAATAATTAAATGGGACCTCCTCAAAATTAAAAACTTTTGCACCTCAAAGGTGCTTATCAAGAAAGCGAAAGGGCAGCCTATTCAATGGGAACAAGTATTCAGTAATCATGTACCTGGGTCTAATATGCAGCATATATAAAGAAATCCTACACCTTGAAAATAAAAAGTCAAACAACCCATTTAAAAAATGGGCAAGTGATTTGCATAGGCACTTGTCCAAAGAAGAAATACAAATGGCTAAAAGTGCATGAAAAGGTGCTCAACATCACTGTTAGGGAAATGCAAATCAAAACTACAGTAAGATTTATCTTACACCCATTAGACTGGCAGTTATTTAAAAAAAACAGAGAACAACAAATGTTGGAGAGGATGTGGATGAATGGGAGCCTTTATCTATTGCTGATGGGAATGTAGAATGGTCCAACCATTGTAGAAGACAGTATTTCTGTTCCTCAGAAAACTAACTATAGAACTGCCATATGATCCAGAAATTCCACTCTTGGGCATATGCCCAGAAGAACTGAAAGCAAGGACATGAGCAGATATATACACACCAATGTTCAAAGAGGCATTATTCACTATTGCCAACAGTTGGAATTAACCCAAATGCCCTTCAACAGATGAATGGATAAACAAATTGTGGTATATAAAAACAATGAAATATTATTCAGCTATAAGAGGGAATACAGTATTAACACATGGGACAACAAGGGTGAATCTTGAGGACCTTATATTGAGTGAAGCAAGCCAGACAGTGAAGGACAAATATTACATGACCTCATTGATATGAATTAAGCAAATATTTATTTATTTATTTATTTATTTATTTATTTATTTATCCCCCCCCCTTGCTGCTTGAACTTGCTGTCTGCTTTCTATGCCCATTCACTGTGCATTCTTCTGTTTATGCTTGTCTCCCTTTTTTGCATCATCTTGCTGCACCATCTGCAGGCACTGGACGCTAGTTCTCCATGTGCATGGGTCAGCTCATAGTGGGTGCAGGCCAGCTTGCCTTCACCAGAAGGCCCTGGAAATTGAACTTGGGACCTCCTGTATGGTAAATGGGAGTCCAATCGATTGAGTCACATCCTCCTCCCTAAATTAAGCAAATTAAGCAGACTCACAGAGTTAGAGTCTGGAAGATAGGTTTATAGAAAACAGAAAGGGAGAAGAAGGTTGAAAATCAATGCTCATATGGGTTAAACCTATGATAAGGTGAAAGTGTGTAGTTGTGTAGTGGAGGGGCATGACAGTGGTACAGTGAGATTGTTGGGTTGGGCAGTGCTGGTTTGTCAGGGGGATAGGGTAGAAAGCGTGGGATGGAATGTCCATGGAATGGGGATGGTTGTAGGAGGGAGTAGGTAAACACTGGGGATTGGCAGGTTTGTGCTTCAAACTACAATGTTGGGAATGCTCTTTTGGCAAATATGTCAGAGGAAGGTTACTGGTTTAGGGTGTTGGATGTAGGGGGCATTCAGGGTAGGGTGCACCTGGGGCAGGCTTCTGGGAGTGTGTAAGTGTTGATCTCCTCATAGTATATTATATCAGTGGTTGGAGACCCACATACTGAGTGGGAAGTTGGAGGACTCCATCTTGGGGAGTCCCACTATATTCTCAAGTAGAGGGGCAGGAATCTCTTGAAAGCATGGGCAATACTTAATAAGGGAGGACAGAACAGTGTGTCAAGCCCTCAGTGTTGTTGCAAGTAACTATGAATCTTGTCTTTCAAGGAGTAAAACCTGGTGGTTGCCATGGATTCTGAGGAGAGGGGAAGGGAGGAGTGGAATAGATGGAACAGGGGGCATTTTGGAGGCAATAGAAGTGTTCTACATGATCTTGCTATGATGAATACAGGCCCAAAATGTTAAAATTCATCAAAATTTATAAAAGTGTGTGGCCCAAAATATAAACCATAATGTAAATCATTGAACATCGTTAGTAGCTATGTTTCAATATGTGTACATCAGTTGTAACAAACATGCCATCCACATACACAATGTTATTGATAGGAGAAGGGTGAAAGGGGGAGGATGTTGGGTAAATTGGAGTCCCCTGTATTCTGTATCTGACATTTCTGTAACCTAAGTCTTCCTTGAAGACAATTTGAAAAAGGTAAGACACTGGGGAAATAAATGGAAGAAAATGTCACTGTAAATACAGGACAACAGATCTTACAGTGTTGAAAGGCAAAATGTCAAAATAACTTTTTAAATGTTCTTAATTATTTTTATTATCCCCAATTTTAAAAATTTTTATCTTTTTAAAAAAATTTTGATTTTTTTAAAATTTCTTATCTTTAAAACTGTCATTATTATTTCATTTCCTTATTAATTGTATTCGGCTATTTCATTGGCTTCATTTTTTAAGACATTCTGGATCACAGAACAGTTACAACTGTGGCAGGGGAGGGTCATTTCTGCAGGCATACATATAAGGCATATAACTGTGGGCAAATGTTCATGGAGCATTGTCACAGTGTGTGGATATTCACACAATAACTGAAAGAATATCAAATTCCCATCCTGGGGAGCTCTGCCATTCTCTAATGGAACAGCAAGAATCCCCTGACTAGTGAAGCAGGATGATCCAATCAAGGGCCCTTGATATTGATGACTGTGCTTATGAACATTTACTCCTGAAATTGAAACTTAGCCTAGTATTATAGAGAGCTTAAGAGTTACCTCCGGAGAGCTTCCTTGTTGCTCAAATGTGGCCTCTTTCTAAGATGAACTCAACATATTAGTACATTGCCTTCCCCCAGTGTGGGACATGACTCCCAGAGATGAACCTCCCTGGCACTGAGGGATCACTACCAAGCACCAACTAGTAATGCAACTGGAAAAAGACCTTGACCAAAAGTGGGAAAATGTAAAGACGAATGAATTTATATGGCTAAGAGACTTCAAAGTGTGTCGGGAGGTCATCACAGAATTTACACTTATGCACATCTCAACAGGATCTCATTGAATGCCAAAAGATATTATCCCAAATAGTGAGCTTCTGAGGGCTCGGGAGACATCCTGATCCTCTGGAGACATCAGGGTAGGTAGCGCAGGAGTTGGGTGCCTTGCCAGTGAGCCCTACTTTGGAATTTATGCTCCCCAAAGCTAGACTCTGTTGTGGTTTCCCTACACATGGCTTTTATGTCCTATTTGAACCTACAATTAGTACTAAAGTTGGTAGATGTGTATGCCCAAGAGACTTAAATCTTTGGGCTGTCCATTTGCCAACTGGGCCTGGAATCTCAATGGAGTTGCAACACCTACTTTCCAGTTCATTGGTCTCACCCAGGACAATTAACAAGAAGGTGATGATGGACAACCATCATACTAAGGAACCAAGAGAGTCTACAACTGCAAGCAAGAGAGTCCCATCCATCAGCCCAATGGGATCGAGGTCCTGCCTCAATTAGAGGTGGAGTGGACATCACCATCACAGGATTAGGGAACCAATTATGGACTAAAGTAGACTTACAGGTGTTCTACTACAGACCCATTGTAATTCTAGCACTGGGAAAAATTGTACCATTGATGTGGAGGCATTCACCACTGGTGGTTTAGAGGGCAGTGAGAGGGAAAAACAGGTGTAATATGGGGGCATTTTTGGGACTTGGGAATTGCCCTGAATGACATTGAAATGACAGATACAGGCCATTATATATCTTGTCATAATTTACAAAATTGTGCGGGAGACAGTGTAAACTACAAAGTAAATTGTAATCCATGTTCAGTGGCAATGCTCCAAAATGTGTTCATCAGTTGCAATGAATATACCACACTAATGTGTCATGTTGCTAGTGTGGGAAATGTGGGGAGCGGGACATGTGGGAATCCCTTATATTGTTTATGTAACATTTATAAAATCTATATATCTTTAAAAAAATAAAAATTAGTAATACATATATATATGCAAGATATAGGCAGAAAATACAATAATATAATTAAGAATTTTGTGATCTTGGCATGGAAAGATCTGTTGGCACATTTATTTATTTATTTATTTAATTTCAAAATCTAAGAGATTTTTAAAATTTTATACATATATATATATATATATTTTAGGATACATTGATTACATAAATGTTACACAGAAATTTTAGGAGTACCCATATGCCACACCTTCCACACCTCCCACAACCTCCCACACATATATCCTTCATCAGTGTGGCACAACATATTGGCATATTTAGATTAAATTCCAGAGTTTAGTGTGAATAGAAGTAAATAGTCAGTGATATAATATGAGTGACTGAGGATATTTTTTTTAAGAATGAGACATAAAAGTTTTAGCTAGAATGAGATATTTCATTGAATGGTGTGTGTATGTGTGTGTGTGTGCGCTCATATCTTATTTGCTTTTCAATATGGAGCACATTTAAAATCTAAAAAGTATGGAGAAAAGCTAATGAGAATGAAGATAAATATGAATTTATCAAGGAAGTAAAAATTCTAAGGAAATCAGAGGAAATGGTAAACAACTCTAGGTAAGCCAAGCAATTTGTTGCCCATATTTCTATATAGCTGAGATTTTTAGTCTTTAATATTTTAATATGCATTTTGAAACACCAAAAAGAGAAAACAATGAAGTCACACTCTTTTTTCAGATGTTAGCTTCCAATTGTATAAAATACACTACCTTTGCTCACTAAGCCATTTTCTGCATCCCCTTCCCCACTCTACTCCTTAAACCTGCATGGAATATTATTTTGTTTGGGTTGTTGAGTGCCAGGAGACTATTGCTTGTATTCTACAAAGAAAAAAATACAGTATGTTTTAATTTTAGGCTCATACTCTGATTCGAAATAGGAGTCCTCAATTAAGGAACTTGATAATAAATGAAATGTATGCAAATACTCAGATCTCACAATTGAACAATACACTTATTGATTAAGGTGGCAGCATGATATGCCTAATTTATAAAGGTCTGTTTCTCAAAACAAATATAATACAATCTGTGTAAGAAAAATGCCATGTAATTCTACTATACCCTATATTACACATTTTTCAAATTATATATTTATTATCAAAAACTTTTTATATATTAGATAAATCCATTTCAATTCAGGCAGACACAGCCATAGGTATAGTAGCCATATAATTTCTTGTTAAAAATGGAATACTGCACAATTCAATCTTGAATACTCTAAGACTGAACAGGATATTCCAGTGTTGTGGTTACCTTAGTTATTGTAGAGACTATCATATTGAAATTGTTTTTGTCTTCCCCCACTGCTAGCAAAAATGAGTATCATTACCATTGTTCAAAGCAGGTGCTGAAAAGTGAGTAGGGAAAGTTGGACACACAAAACAAAGGTGTCTTAGAAATAATATTCTTGGGGCTGGCTCGATAGCCCAGTGGATAGGGTGCCGGCATACCACATGGGAGGCCCCAGGTTCGATTCCCAGGGACCTCTCCTAGCGGGCAGACCGCCTTGAGAATGGCAAGCCGCCATGGGCGGGCTGGAGCCGCCGTGGGCAGGGCAAGAAGCTGCCACGGACATGGCAAGAGCCGCCACGGGCGGGGCAGGTCGCCCGCGAATGGAGCGCAGCCAGCCACCTGCAAACTGAAAGCCGGCCGTGTACGGATACAGAGACCGCCCACAAGCGGGTAAAGCCGCGCCTGCGCAGTGACCACTTTCGGCGCGTCGCCGCAGCGGGGGGAAGGGGAGATATGTAATAAAATAAATAAATCTTTTAAAAAAATTATAAGATGAACACCATTTTAAAAAAAAGAAAAAAGAAATAATATTCTTATTGGGATCTCTGATCTTATTCTAGTTCATCTCTGCCCTTGATGTTATAAAATAATTGTGAAAGGTACATCTTTGCTCCCACTAATGTCCATAGGCCTTGTATGAGAAAGCTGGCATAAATAGCAAGGCTGCATGATGTGGATGTATCCACAACAGTCATAAACTCCAGTGAAAAAACTCAATATGGGAAGTAACATGTTAGGTGTTTTTTTAAAAAAATTATTCTCTTTGAGAAATCCACAACCTAAAGAATTAAATAAATGGTTATTCTTCCTAACAATCTATATTGCTAAAAGTTGACTTGAAATGGGTATATTCAAGAATTCTATCCAGCCCCATAGAATGCCAAAACTGAGAGATGATGGAATAAGCATAAAACACTGTTTAAGGAGAATAAATTGTTCGTCACTATAATGTATCATACATTTAAACCCATTGAATTCCATCCTTTCAAAACAAAGGATATAGTCAAGAATTTCTCTTTGAGAGGAATTATGCAGTCTTTTTAAATAAGAAAAAAATGTTTTATAGAAATGATGGCAAAAGAGGGGAGCATTGATTAGAATACAGATATAACTCTTACTCCTGTGAAGGGATTTGGCAGTTGTACATTATGCAAATCAGAAAACATATTGAAACTTGTGGGGTATGTATTTATAAATTTACTTGTGTTCTGAATTCTGCATGCAGTTTTCCCTCCAATATATGGACTATATGTAGAATTCTAAAAAGATAATGATTCCATCATGTTTCCCATAGCTTAGCATAAATAAGTGGACTTCTCATTGTGAAAAAGGTTCATGTACTGAAAGCCTACACCCTATGTAAAGCATATCATGTTCACAACACAAAGGATGTCTTTTCCTTTCTTGGAAAGGTGCATGGTTATTCCAAAACAAGGTCAAAGATTAAAAGGTCAAAGCCCTGTGGTCTAAAACAGCCAACTTGGAAAGGGAGCAAAGTAGATTCTTAACCACGTATTTTCTAAATAAAACTAATGTCTTCAGCATCTCTGAGTAGTAAACTTCTTGAAAAATCAATTTAATGAAGGAAAAAGCATTAATCTTAGAGTGAGATTTTTAGAGAGTAAACATGGGTTACCCTGGTTGTCAAGATGATTATAGCTCTGGTGTCTCTACTAAGCAAACTTCTACATTATTCTATTGCACCATTTGTGCAAACCAGATTGCCATGTCTTCCTTCAAAGAGCTTGAGAATGCTATCCTCATTAGGTCTAATCTATATGATGTTCCCCTTGAAGATAAGAAAGTTAAATACATTATGACCTCATTTTATTTTCATCTGCCCACTAAATCTACCGTGAGAATAAGAACTGACCCATGTATTTGGTTGCTAAAACTAATCGTGGCTAACCTAATCAGGATTAAGAAGTCACCCATGTAAGGAAAAGAAAGCAACCCAGGACCAAATTAATAAGACTTTATTGGATCTCACTTGAAGGTTTCATTCCTTTGTTATAGGTGAATAGCTGCTATGGGGTTGAAGGACACTTGCCGTGGGCTAATTATTTGCAGCACTCTGGAACAAGATAGAATTGTATTAGAATATCAAAAGGAAGGTAGTACAAATTTAACAGACTGTGTCAATGCTGCCAGGTTAACGATTTCTCTAAGATATTTTCATGTCTGCAGTAATCTCTCCCTACCTCTCTGCCTTGCTTTCTTTCTCTTTTTGAGATCCTTAATTCATGATTCAAATTATATTATTTCTACTACATTCTTAACAATGTACTATTTGAATATGTTTTATTTGCATCTTCAGCAGTCAGAAAAGTTTAAAATAAAGGAGATTGTGTCACATGGAAAAATACCAGTAAAACAAGATCACAAACAAATTATACTATAGTGTTAAGTATGTGACCTTTCCCTTCAAAGGGGTACGAATAATACTTGCATTAGAGAGGGTTTATGATAATTAACAATAAGGTACTTAAAAACCAGAGCAACACTTTGCACATCAAGTGAATAATCAACACTTTCTTTTACATTACCTTTTTGTTTATAATTTATAATTCAAATGAAAGTGAGCTCAATGGAAGCTGCAATCTTCAAGCAAAATATTTTATAGAAAGTGACTCTGAATTGAGGTTTTTATAAAAACATGGTATTTGGGTAATTTGGGAACATTCTGAGTATGGTGATCAACATGAGGGAAAGTAAGCATAAGCTAATTGAGCAGAATGAGAAATTAAGTATAATATTAAGAGAATGGTTTAACTCTTCCTTGATTTTGCAGAGTAGCAAACAGGCACAGGAAGATGTAAATATTTACATACTCATTCCAAATCAAGCTTAAACTCCAGGGTCAAAATGTAGTTGTCATTCTGGCTTGTTGTGATTTGGAGTTTCTATATCTAGCAACTCAAATATTTTGAATTAATATGCTTTTATCTTAATACATAGGATGCAATAGAAATATGAGTCAGTTCTTTGGAAGGCTGTGTGGTTCCATAAAGCAAATACAGTTTTAAAGGCACATAAATCAGTAGATGAGATTTTCTTTGTTAAAGAAACAGAATGTAGAACATTCTGTAGACTATATCAAGTCCTTACATTCTTTGAGATAATTAAAAATAATGTGGGAGCTGAATTATAAAGCGGTATATGAGCTGTTTACTGTGAAAAGGATTGCTGAAGCACAGTTACATGTGGGAGGATATCTTCCCAGAGGCTAGCTAAGGGCAGAAGAAAATACTATACCTATTAATAGGAAGAGGTGGTTGTTGTCACTTAAGGACCAATTATATGTGCATGGGAATGTTCCTCTAGGTGAGAGACTGGCGCTGTCAGGAATGATTTTTCTGTGATACGGTAGCATATTTGAATTATTGACACATCCATGTTTAAATTCAAATGATGGAATGCATTAAAGGATGTGAACTCATCAATGTGCTTCTCCTTTAAGTTTAATATTTCAAAAGGTGCCTTTCGCTTATATGTGAGTATTTTGGGGGTGGTATTTTTGTAGATATCACAAAATAATTCATAATTCATTTAACCATAAATATAGTAAATGTAGTAAAAACAAGACCCAAAGAGGAAATCAACCAGTGGGGAAATTGCTGGAGCTGGAAATAGCACAGATATTCATCTCATAGGATTTTAAAAAACTTTTTGTTTAGAAATATTGTTGGATTTCACAAGCACAGCAAAAAACAGTACAGTGTTTCATTATACCCTTCAACCTGCTTCCACTAATGTTAAATGCTTACAAAACCCTGGTACCTCTATGCAAACTTAGTAGTTAACTTTGGTACAGTAATAATAATTACAGTTTAGTTTTTCCACTAATTTCCTTTATCTGCTCCACGATCCAATCTGGGATATCACATTGCATTTTAGTCATTGTGTCATCCTAGTCTTCTTTAACCTGCAAGAATTTCTTAATATTTCCATGCTTTTCATGATCTACAACTTGGATGTCTGATTCCCCTCATGACTACAATAAAGTTATAGATTTGGTGAAAGAATACCATGCAGGTGATGTGCCTTAGCCCATCTTATCAGGAGGTACATGACATCAATCTGACCCTGTATTATAATAATCTTGATCAATTGATAATGAGATATCTGCCAGGTTTCTGTACAGTAAAATGACTGTTTCTCCCCCTTCAAATTCTATTGTATAGAAATAAGTCACCAGGTCCAGGCCACATTCAAGAGGAGGGGGTATTGTTGCTGCATTCCTGGAAATATGTTAAAGACATGATAGTAATTCATAAACATTTTGCAGTGATATTTAAAGTTTTGCAACTAATTTGCTGCTTCTTAAAGATTTTGACTACTAATTTTAACTTTCATTCAGTTTGCAACAATTATTTCTGTGATGTTCTAATGTTGATTTTCTATTTACCTCATTCTTCCTACATTTATAATAGAAATTCTTTTGTAAAAAACATTTATACTTTCTCTTCCATTTACTTATTTTTTTCATTCCTTTATTTATATCAATATGTATTCATAGATATTCATTTTAGAGCCAGTCATCTTGGCATCAAAAAAAAACTATCTTAATTCCCCTGCTTTTGAGAATGTCTTGAATTCACTCCACACCTAGGAGATATTTTTGCCAGATATAGAATTCTGGGTTGACAATTTTATTCTTCCAGCACTTGAAAAATATCAGGCCACTTCATTCTTATCTGCATGTTTTCTGAGGAGAAACCAGCTTCCATTTGAATTGCTTTTTTCCTGTAGGTATGGTGTTATATTTCTATCTGATTTCAAGATTCTTTTCTTTGCCTTTATTTTTCAATAATTTGATTATGATGTGTCTTGGTTTATACCTTGGAGTTCACTCAGCTTGTTGATTCTGTAGGTTTAAACATTTTGTCAAACTTGGGAAATTTTCAATTATTATTTCTTTATACACTTTTTCTAACCTCACTCTCTTTTTTCTCTTCTTCTAGGACTCCAGTGGCACAAATGTTATATACTTTTTTATATACTCATAGGTCCCTGAGGCTTTGTTCATTTTTGTCCATGTATTTTCTCTCTTTTGTTCAGATAGGGTAATTTCTAATGTTCACTGATTCTTTCCTCTGCTCTCTCCATTCTGCTCTTGAGTCCATCCAGAGATGTCTTATTTTTTATTTTGTTTTTGTAATATTATGATATTTATTACTGGAATTGTCCCATGCAACTGTGGGGATTGGCAAGTCTGAATTCTGTAGGGCAGGGAACAAGCTGGGAACTCCAATGAAGATTTCAGTGAATTCCACAGGAGAAGCTGGTGGGCTGAAGTAGAGAAGGAAATTCTTTTTCTGACTGCTGAAACCATCAGTTCTCCCTTTAAGGCCCTCAACTGATTGAGTAAAAGGCAATTTCCTTTGTTAATTGTAGATATAGTTAGACATAGATGCAATCAACTGCCTAATGATTTAAATCCACAAAATATCTTCATAGTAATAGAGAATTCCTGGTTGGAAGTTTTTTTTTTTCCTTTTAGTACCTTGACTATGTCATACCACTGTCTTCTTGCCTCCATGGTTTCAGCTGAGAAGTCAGCACTTAATCTTATTGTGATTGCCTTGTGTGTGATGGTTCTCTCTTCTCTTGCTGCCTTGAGTATTTTCTCTTTGTCTTGAGCATTGGACATTTTGACAAGTATATATCTTGGAGTAGGCCTGTTGGGATTTATACTGTTTGGGGTGTGCTGTGCTTCCTGGATATATACATCCATCTCCCTCATTAGGGTTGGGAAGTTTTCAGCTATTATTTTCTTCAAAACTCCTTCTGTTCCCTTTCCCTTCTTTTCTCCTTCTGGGATGCCTATAATGTGTATGTTTGTGCATTTTGTGTTATCAGTTAAATCCCTGAGTCCCTGCTGGATTTTTTTCTATCTTTTTATCTATCTTTTCTACTATCTGTTTGATTTCAGATGTACTGTCTTCCACATCACTAATTCTTCTGTCTGTTCAAATCTGCTGTTATGTGAATCCATCATCTTCTTGATTTCTTGTATTATGCTATTCATCGACATCATATCCGTTATCTTTTTATGTATGTTTACAATTTCTTCAGTATGTGCTCCCAGTGTCTTCTTAATATCCTTAATCTCTTCCTTCACTTCATGAAGTTGGTCAATGATATTTGTTTGGACAGCTTTGATTAGTTGTTCCATGTTCTGCATCTCTTCCTGGTTTTTGGTTTGTTCTTTAGAATGGTCCATGTCTTCTGGTTTCTCAGTATGGCTTGTAATTTTTTGTTGCCCTCTGGTCATCATTTAATCTTGATGGGTTTATTCAGTTGATTAG
>PVKH010024128.1:0-13691 GCA_004027955.1 Chaetophractus vellerosus
CTGGCCCGCCCATGGCGGCTTGCCATTCTTAAGGCGGTTTGCCCGCTAGGAGAGGTCCCCGGGAACCGAACCCAGGGCCTCCTATGTGGTATCCCAACGTGCTCTTTATCCACTGAGCTATCTAGCCGGGCCCTTGTCTTTTCTTTAATCATTCTCATTTGTGAAAGAGAATTGACTTTAAAAGTCAAAAGCCACTAATGAGTTCTTCAGCTTTAGGAACTGGAGTCATAACAGCTTACAAGTTACCCCAAAAATGGTGAAGCAAAAGCAATACAAAAATTTTAGTTAAACGGGAAACCTACTGAAAGATGTCTAAATTACTTCTGAAAACTAAATAACAATTCATGCTTATTTCAATCAAACAACCACAATGAGCTAGGTATTTTCTAAGTACTTGAGACATTTCTGTCTTCAGAGGTTCTTACAGCTAAATTGGGGAGATAGATTTGGACACCAATTATTTCATTATAAGGTAAATAGGAGTATTGTGAAAGTTACTCAAGTAGCTTAACGGATGAGCACAGGAACAAGTCCAGAGAGTTAGACAAGGTTTACTCTATAAGCTGTCTTCTAAATTGAATCTTAAAGAATGAGTAGGAGTTTAAAAAATTAAAAAAAGGAAAAGATACTTCAGCCAAGATTAGAAAGGCATTCCAGGTGAAATTTCCATTTATTCTGGACAAATATTTTGCAATTAGCAGCAATTAATTTGGTCTGTTTGTAATCCAAACTATTTACCCATTATGAAATCCATCTATCGATGTGCATCTTAGCATGGATGATATCATCTCCAAATGTGTTTTGGAAACTGGTGATGATGGTGGGGGCAGGCCATTTGCACAATGATTGGGAATTACTACTGACATGTAGAGAGTGGGGCCAGGAAAGCAAGACATCTTATAAAGTCCAGGGCAGCACTCTACAGAGAAAATAACATCCCACACCTCTTTCCTATGCCCTGCCATGCCTTCATGTAAACAAATCATAACAAAACAAAACAAAAGCAAACCAAAGCAAAAGGACTGCATGTAATTATCTGAGCCTAGAACCTAACTCTAATTTTCTATTAACACCAAGATTTGCATGGTTGTTTATATATATATATATATAATCCATTGTCCATGCATGCACCTACCAACTGTACTTAGGAAATGTTTCCTTGTTTTTTTTTGTTCAGAACTTTACCAAGGTTTGTGCTGCTTGTAATATCTGAGATGTCGATACAATGTGCAGTAACAGTTTGCATTTGAAGCTGTTTCATCCATGCATTTCTACACATTGGTAGAAACCTCTAATTGAATAGTTTTACCAGTGTGTCTTGCCAGAACATTTGCATATTGGGTTACATACTCATTATAAATTATTTTCCATTTATTCCTCTTTTATATTACAGCATTATTTTGTTGTTTTTTTATCATTTCTGAATATTGTAATATTATATATGGATTTATTTTAAGGAACAAAGAAAGCATCACATTGTACTTGTTATTAAAAAGGAATTATTGTCTTACAGGATAAAGAACTGCTGTTGGAAAGGACATGAAAATGATACAATTCTTCGCAAAAAACCCGCAGACACTAAATTCTCAAAGCCTATGCCCTACTGAACTGTATATTTTTTCCCAGACGAAGAAACTAATAAAGGTTGCACTAATCATGAGGGAAAATGTTATTTCAGTGAATGGCTTGAGTCAGCACCCCATCTTCTCTCACATGTGCCATCTAAGTCTCAGAAATGACTGTTTCTCACCTAAGAACAATCACAGCAGGAGCCTGGACAGCAGGCTGCCCTGAGCCCTGTTCAGCTTTCAGAATGGATTAGCCGAGTTGTGGCTGCTTGGAATCAGACACAATTCTGGGTATCTTCCCAGAGAGTGAAATGTTCTAACTCTGAAGTTCTGGGAATATCATTTGGCTTAATGGAAATATATTAATTCACACAGTTGCAGGACTAGACTGTGGCCAGGCCTCAAAATCATGGTGCATTTCTGTTTGGTCAGATGCATAAAGCATGTTCAGGCCCAACAAGGTTCCCTTCACAGGTCCACGCTGGTTGGGTAAGTATATTAGAAACATTTCTCCTGAACCCTGCCAATTATGCTGCCTAATTATCTTGGAATCTGAAAGAATAAACAGGAGAATCAGTTGAATTTCTTTGCTCTAACTGAGGCAAAGATTTTTATTTTGTTGTCCTTGTCTAATTGAAGTCATAAATTGAAACACTATGTGCATATTCAGAAGAAAGTGACTGTACCCATTATATGCAAAGATGCCTCCAATCCCAACAAATCTGTGAATGCAAGACACTCTCTCATGTAAATTCAATAACTATATGCAAATATAGTCCCAACATAAATCCAAGTATTTTCTAGGGGAAAAGAAGGACCCTAGAATTTTATTGGAACATTGCTGTGACAACAAATTCACGTAGTCATCAAAGCAAATTATCTGTATTTTAATAAATTTAAGGTACAACAAATAGATGAAACACATGAACTTAATGAAGAGGTGAAGATATGGAAGCAACAAGGAAGTGCCCACAAATTAAACAACTTTATCTTTTTAATTAAAATCGCATTTTCCAATATTGTTTTAGTTGACTATCATGTAATCAGAGAGAACATAGTTTAGCTATGATATCTTTATGAAGGACATACTCACACATGCTTCCGTTTATTTGTTTTTTCTGACCATGTGAAATTATCATTTGTAACCAATCACTCACTTGGTGACTAATTACTAGGAATTGGTAAGCCAATGAACCCTCCAGAACTGACTTGTGAATAAGAACCTTGTGATGGCTAAAAGAGATATTTAGATGTGAGGGAACAATTAAAGAGAATCATAGAGTTCTCTTACATAAACCAAACATATTAAGACACTGGGGACACCTTAGGTCCTGGTGTAAACAAATGAGATGTTTCTTTACAACAATCATAAAACCTGAATTTTTTAATCCAAGTTAAGTTGCTGTACGTTTGATTATTACCATATATAAAAATTCTTAATAATATTTAAATAGAAAATAAATTTTTTACAGTTGTATACTGATCATACTAGCATGCTCTAAATAGAAAATACATGACTGAACAGAAAATGTAAGAACACAGAGAAACCCAGGCATTGTTTGGACATTTAGAGGTGATGCAAAAGTTATGACAAATCTCAATACTATATAATGATAACTCTATTATATTCTAGAATAAAGCTCAGCAACCTAGAGTCCTTGAGACAAATTTGGCCTGCTGCCTGTTTTTAAAATAAAATTTTATTGGAACACAGCCATATCCATTTTTTTACATGTTGTCTGTGACTGTTTCTGCACTACAGTAACAGGGTTGATTAGTTGTGACAGAGACCATATGGTCATCTAAGTCTAAAATACTGTTTAACTTTTTATAGAAAAGGTTTGCCAATCCTTGTTCTAGAATATTATTTTGCATTCATAAGAGAGTTCTGAACCATAACATTTCACATATGTTTAGTATATATTATTATTCTAAATAAAAAGGAGAGATATGTACTATACCTTTTGTTAATGGCCCTACACTCAAAATGTAATTTTCATAGATAAACCTCCAATGCGCCACTTAAATCTGTGGACTATGTCTAGATCCAGCAGGCACATTTTTTTAACCTTCCATCCTGACCACCAAGTAATGTGGATATTTGTGATTTAATTATATGTTTTAAGGGCCTCCCAGTAAGGTCACAACCTATTCTGGGTCTATTTAATTAATTTTTTCAAAATATTTATTGAGCTCCTCCTTTGTGCTATTCACTGAGAACATTTCCTGAGTGTGTGTATATATAAATATAATCTCATATATATGAAGGAATCATTGTTCTGAAGCTAAATTGACTCCTGCCTCATGAGAAGGGCCAAAGTAGGAATCACCACAATCCTGCTCAGTTCAAGCTGATACTTCCCTGGGGAAGTTCAGCATTTCTTAATCCCACTGCAGCTTCCGAAAGTGCTGAGACTTTACGGACACAAACATGGTCAAAATTATTACATCATATTTACAAAGGTTTCTCCTTTATCTTCTCAGGAAGCAAAATGCAGAACAACCTAGTAGATGTTTTAGATATTTTCAAGTTACAGATTTAAGAAATTCAGCTCCTGCCAAATGAGGTAATACAACAAAGTAATGTTTCTCAGAAGCACTGAATTTCGAGCTCCTTCTTTACCATTAGAATCATCTTCACTAACAAATCTTCCTTTAGCATTAAAGACAGGAGAATACTTTTTCTGGCACCGGAAATGAAGAGAAAATTCAGATATAGATCAAACTTTCTGTTTGTGTGAGCGAACAGGACCTGGATAAAAACAGCAACAGCAGAAATGCCAATTAGTGTTTGAATATTTCTATATTGAATACTTCTATTCTTATGTGTCTAGAAGGATCATTGTACCTATTGTCTGTTTTGTTTGTTTTTACTATTTTTTAATTAAATTTCAAAAACTATACAAAAATGTAGTTTAAATATGAAAGCTATCTTAAAAGATTAAAATACAAGCCTTTATTAAAAATTTACAACAAAAAATTCATGAAGAGGGGAGCAGATGTAGCCCAGTGATTGAGCACCTCCTTCCCATGTACGAGGTCCTGGGTTTCATGACCAGTACCTCCAAAACAGAAAAAAAAAATTCAAGAAGAATATAAGCCACAATCACATTACCTAATTACATAAAGATTTCCATTTGCTTATTGTAATTAAAAAATACAGTAATTAAACCTAAGTTTGTTTAATTTGTTTTAATATTAAAGATAGAATTTGATTTCCACATTTTCTTCCCAAATTTTGACATGGTATTTTGTTTGTTGTATAGTATCCCTCACCTTATCAAATTTCTTTCAGCCACACATATGCATGGATAAAGAAATAAAGTGGAATCATAGTCCATATGCTTTTTCCTGTAATTTATATGTGAAAATGAGATGTGGGAATCCATCTAGATCAAAACTTATGTCCGTTTCATTGTTTTTAATGTCTATACGATTTGCAACATACGTGCTGCGTTTGAATTGTGTATTACCCTCCCAGTGCTCCACCCCATGCCAAAATGTTTGCCCTGTTCATATTGCCAGGATGCAGCACAAAGTTTGATTAGTTGACTCTTTCTGAATACCTGTGAAGAGTTGAATGAATGCATGCATTATTTGCTCATGAAGTGGCAGATACAACGTGTGTGACAGAAACCCAGTACAGAGAGCTATGACAGAGGATGAGCTGGTCACAGAGGACTTTATGAGGGAAATAGGGACACTAAGAGAAGAATAGACCTAAGAAATGGAATGACTATGTTTGTAGACCAGTAACCAAACCAGCTTTGGCCTTGTTAGTTAAGAATAAGTCTGGAGGGAAAATTGTTGAGGTCAGATTCTAGTCTCTTGAAGGTCAGTAAAATTATAAAACACATTGGAGATTTTCAATATGTGTGAGACAATCACTAAGACATTTTTTCAGGAATGTCTCTGAGAAGTTTATTTCTAATAGTGGAAGATTGGAGAACCCTAGGTTAAACTAGAAAAATGTGTCTTCCAAGAATACAGGATATACAAGTTTGAGTAGGGCAAAAGAATGGGAAGAGGGGATGGGTACAATAAAATAATATGGAAGAAAAATCAATAAGATTTCACATATAACTTTGCTTCTTTCCTTATTTTCCTGTTGAAATTAATTTTTTAGAAGTGACAAAATAAAATTTTCTTCTTAGGAAAAAAAATGCCATTGCGAAGTTATATATCTTCAATTATTTATTATATTCACATATATGTATAAATGTGTACAGATGTGTAGACTTGCAATGGAGTTTTGGTAAACTGTATATTCTAAAATGTGACCAAAGCAATCTATCCCCTCTCACATGTTCCTCTTACAATAGGAAATCATTCCTCATTTATGTGAAGCAGGGTCTATGCTTCCTTCCCTTAAAGTGGGTGAAGATATGTGACTTTCTAGTCTAAGCCTTTGAAAGTCATACAGCTACTGCCTAGTTTCTCTGGAGATTCCTGCTCTGTAGCAGTTTGATATTGTTTATGAATTCCAAAAATAGATATTGGATTATGTTTGTAGACTAGTCTGTTCCTCTGGGTGTTTTAGATTGTATTAACTCCAGAGGTTTCATTTTTACTTGATTAAATTATGATTATGGCTTTGATTGGGCCACATCAGTAGGACATAAAAACAACATGGCAGAGGAAAGAGTTGATGTTTTGATGCTGGTGCCCTGAGAAGTAAATACACAGAGAAGCAGATAAGTGAGGAAAGAGAGAAGGCTCCATTAGACATGGCAGAGGCCCCGGGAAGAGAGATGAGCCATTTCCCTAATATTTTACAGCTGGCCTTGTGGAGAGAGCAGAACAGCTGAACCCAGAGAGAAATGAGTCCTGTGAGAAAGACGAGACTTATCTCAGCCTACAGCTCATGTTGGAAGAAGCTGGACCACAGAGCTTTAGGAGGAAGAGGAAGCCTGAACCCTTGTAGATGTCAGCAGCCATCTTGCTCCAATTTGTGGCAAAAGATTTTGGTGAGAGAAGTAATTTATGCTTTATGGTCTGGTAACTATAAACTTCTACCCCAAATAAATATCCTTTTATAAATGCCAACAGATTTCTGTTATTTTGCATCAGCACCCCTTTGGATGACTAATACATGCTCCTAGCCCCAGGCCATCATACTGTGAGACACCCATGAACACACATGGAAGGCCACTTTTAGGTGTCCTGTCTATAGTTCCAAAAGAGGTGCCAATTGACAGCCAGCATCAATCAAAGGACATGTGATTAAATAAGCCCCAGGTGATTCATTTCCTGTCCTTCAAGTAGCCCTTTTCTCTTACTGTTGCCTGTTGGAACTAGCTGTTTCTACCAAGCTCAGTCCAAATTGAAGATTAATGAGGACACTAAATGTTTTGTTGTTCTAAAGCCAGTAAATGTTGGGATGGTTTGTTATATAGCAATAGATGTCATGAATAGACTTTGGTATCTGGAAGTGGTATGCTGCCAAAACAAAAACCTGAACATGTGGCAGTGACTTTGGCTGGGGCAAGTGTTTGAAGACACTATTCGCAGAAGCCTGATGGTCCTCAAGAAGCTGTCAGTTAGGGCTAGAAGTTAAGTGAGGAAATAATTATTAGGAACTGGAAAAAAAAAAAAAGAAACCTGTGTTATGTATTGTTACAATGTTTGGTAGCACGGTCTTACTCATATGCCTACTCTGTTCATTGATTTGATAATTGAAGTGGATGATTTCACTGACAATTGAGTGCTTATATTAACAGTAGTTTAAAGAAAGCATTCTCAATCTTAAATGGCTGGATTAAAGGCTTGTATGTGTGTATATAATATTCATAATTTTACTATTTCAAGTTTTGAAAATGATTCATGAAAAATATAAAACATTAACTTATGCAATCCAAAGATGGCAAAAATATGTAAAACTGTTTATATATATATATTTGTGTTCCCCTTTGTGCCTATTACAGACTTGTTAATAAGTTATGGCCATCTTTTCTACTGAGTTGAGATCAAGCCTCACAATCTTTTTCAATCAAGGACTTGAAATAGTTTCTGAAAAGCAATAAGTATTGGCATTCTGCATTGAACCTACCTAGAGATGAGCTCTAGTTATATTTTCCCTGATTCCTATTTTTGAGCCTCCAGAGAACTGCTCCACGAAGAATTGTTCACAATCATTTTATGATAGCAATAAATAAATACATTACTTCCACCCAGACTTTGGAGAGAATATAGCATTCTAAGGAATGTTATATAGCAGGACATAAGTGGCAAACTTCATGAAAGGAAACAAGACAAAAGTGAGCTCTGAAGCTATAGAACTTTTCTCACTGAATCTGGGAAGGAAGGGTAAATTATAATTCTGGCCTTCCTTCACAAAACGGCTACATGCATATCATTGCTTAGCAAGTTGTCTTAGACTGACCCATAGCCTAATGCTACATTTCATTTAATTTTGAAAATACCCCGGTTTAGAGCATACATAGGTACATTGGAGCTATCATCATAGCTTTATAGGGAAACTGCCCCCTTGTGGAAATTGGTTTCATTGCTATAATTTCTTTAATAGGTAGTCAGCAATTAATTGGTACCCCATTTCTTCAGGCCCTAAATGCTTCCTTTGAAAAAAAAATAAATTGGGAAAGATCTTCTAAATCTTTTGAGTGATGTGATAGGTCAATATTTTTAAGAGAATATATATCATGTTCTAAAATTCTAAAATTTTAAGTTATTCCATAAGGCCTTTTTAAAAGTTGCGTTTGGACATTACAGAATTATTGGTCAGGGAATTATTAAATCCATTAATAGCATATTATCCTGTTTCAAATTCTAGATGAATTCCAATGTGTACATTATGCTAAGCATAACAATTTTTATGTAAATTGGCTAAAAAAGCAAAAAGTTCAGTGAAGGAAACACAAACTAACTTTATTCATTAAATAATTTTGAAAATATGCCTTGTTTTCATACATTTTACCTTAATAGTGATGCCATCAGTAATTTCCAAAGTCAGGAACAAATTGCCATTCTTCTTTGAACATTGTTTTTTAAGAGTCATCATTTTTAGTAGCTCTCTTCAGTTTGTTAAAGGGTGATATATATTTTTAACTGTTAAAAGCATGACTCTCCTACAGATTAAAGGTATGTTAAAGATTTTATTTACCTCCTTATTGAGAAGGAAACCAGGTAGATAGCATAACTGATTTAAGAAGTCAAAAACAGAAATATTTATATATCAGAAATACTGAAATTGATTTCTAAATGGATGTAAAACTTTTCTCTTCCACAGTGGGGAAAGAAATCAACTGAACTAAAAGGAATTGCTTTGCATGTCTGTAGACAGTTGTAATGGTTTGGCAGTTTTATGTAATTATGAATTCCAAAAATATATATTGATTTGTGCTTGTAAACTGATCTGTTAATCTGGGCATGATTAGGTTATGATTAGGGCGTTAACTGCCACATCAGTGGGACGTTGAGCTCCACCCCTTGGTGGGTGTGGTCTCAAGTATAAAGGCTAGGCAGCAGATTTGGGTGGCAGAGATTTGAGAAGCAATTCTGATGTTGGAGAGAAGTGCTCCAGGAGAAGATAAGTGAGCCGTTCCCCCGATAGTCTACAGCTGAACTTGTGGAGGAAACAGAAGCTAAGCTTCTGTAGGGAGGAAATATTTGGAAAAGTTATGGAGATCTTGTCAACACCCTGAACTCATCCACTTAGACAGTAGCCAAATGATAAAGCCAACCTGAAACTGCAACTGCAAATATACCTTTTCCATTTTACTTTCTGATTCTGTAAATTCTCCTTTGGAAACCCAGCTAGCATATTCCCCCAATCATTGCTACTCTAACTCCAGAACTAAAGGTATATAAATTCCACAATGGTGCCAATATCCTTAAGATGCTTTGGGATGTATGATGTATGTAGCTCTGTGTTTTTAAATTATCCAAACCATTTTTTGGAAACAGTGATTCTCACTTTTAATTAGGAAATACACATAACACAGTTATGAAGCACTTACTCTGAGCCCAGGACTGCGTTGCATGCTGAAATGGACAGAGAACAATTTCTCTAAGACTATTTTATAATATCAGTTTTGTTGTTTCCATGATTAAACCACTTAGATGTTTTAATTTATATCTGGACTTATCATTTTCTAATGAAGATTTTTGTAACTGCTTCTAGACTAGGAAACGCAAATTGTCTTGGTAGAAAGAATATCAGGTTAAAGTCTGTATTCTTGCTCAGTTCCTCCAGTTGTGGGACAACTTAACTTGGATAGTTCATAACCTTGTGATTCATCAATATCCCTGGGTATAAATTTGGAATGAGTTTAACATATTCTTCTCAAGTTGTTTGATAGTGGGAAATATAACTATATTTTTAATGTATCTTACAAAATATTTTCATATACACATTCAAGGAATCCATTTAAAATAAATGTGTGAAATCACTTAATCTTGTACCGATAGATTTCTACCTATTTTTTTCTGAGAGAAACTTTCTGGCCACTGTTTCAGAGTTTCAAACAATTAATGACCTTTCTTTTAGTCAATAAATAATGGTCTTTCTTCTCAGTACAATAAATGTGTCACATACACTTAACTCAGGGCCTTAAACTTGTCAATTACTGGAATGTGTAAAAGTATATCCTAGGCCATTTTTTTTCCTTAATATATTTTAAGGGAACAATCTACTCAGTTCACCTGAGGCAGAATTAACACCATTGAATTATATATTTGAATGTGGTTAAAAGGGGAAATTTTAGGTTGAATACATATTTATGTGCGTATGTATATACATACATATAATAATATTTTACCAGAACCCTAGAAATGTACAACACAAACATCGATCTTTAATGTAAACTATGGACTAGAGTTAATAGTATAATTATAATTATGTGTCATCCATTGTAACAAAAGTACCATACTATTGCACAGTATTAATAATAGGGAACACTGGGGGGGGGGACTGGTATTTGGGAGCTTTGTACTTTCTGCATGATTTTTCTGTAAACCTGCAACTTCCCTAATAAAAAATAATAAAAAAAATGAAATATTATAAAGGCAACAGCATCTTCAACACATTCAGGAAACTCCAAAAGCTCATGTGCTCTGGTATTTCTTGGGTTAGTAAAAACTGGTTATTACAGCTTTTTAGAAATACGATTTTCATTATGATTTTTATTTGCCTGATAAAGAGTTTAAATGAGCCTCCTCATTAAAGAAGAGGAATGGATGTAGATACCAAGAACTAAAGTTTATTTATTAACATAATTGCAGTTGACTGGTATCTGGAGACATGGACCTAAAATATTAAATTCTTATCGTTAACTCCCTTTAACATACGGCTCCTGATAAAGTTTCTTAACTTCTCCTAATCTATTTCCACAAATGAATAGAAACTACAACTATCTACAGGGATTATGTGAGATTCAAAATACTTGTAAATTACTTAGTGCAAAATCTGACATATAGTGGTTGATCCCTTCTTATTTATTTTTATGAAATTACATTCTAGTTTATTTCTTATTGTTAGAGGGCAGGGATAATAAAAATATTTTCCTATTTTCATGATGCTTCACAGGCAAGCCTGAACTAGAATGGACCTGGGCCTTTGTATTTTAGACTCAAGGGACACAAATGGTACTCACAGGGTATCCTAACGATAGTAGTGTCTCATATTTTTCATATCTCAAGATAAATGCTGATAGTCCATATTCCTTTACCACCTATAATACATAATTGCAGTGTCAACCAATGGCATTGGCTGTGAATTCATTCTACTCCATAACTTTTTTTTTTAAAGATTTATTTATTTTATTACATATCTCCCCTCCCCCCCGCTGCGGCGACACGCCGAGACCAGTCACCGCGCAGGCGCGGCTTTCCCCGCTTGTGGGTGGCTTCTGCTTTCCATTCATGGCCGGCTCTGCTTCAGTTCGCGGGTAGCTGGCTGTGCTCCATTCGTGGGCGAACTGCCCTGCCCGTGGCAGCTTTTGCCCTGTCCATGGCAGCTTTTTGCCCTGCCCACGGCGGCTCTGGCCCGCCCATGGTGGCTTGCCATTCTCAAGGCGGTCTGCCCGCTAGGAGAGGTCCCTGGGAACCGAACCCGGGGCCTCCCATGTGGTATGCCGGCGCCCTATCCACTGGGCTATCGAGCTGGCCCCTACTCCATAACTCTTAACAGGTTATCTCTCACAGAGTGGTTGAGTTTGCATTTTTTCCTTCTGTGTTATAAATTCCCAATCCACTAGAAGTGTTTTCATTTCCAGTTTGAATGCAATGAATAAGATGGTTGTCTACTATGTCCTTGTCTCTACTAAAAGAGAAAGAATTATGAATCATGGATTTTAAATGTACAAAATAAATTAAAAAGGAATTCTTGCTATATTGTTACAGCTACAAAGCTGGAGTCCAGCAGAGACTAATTCATTCAACAAATGATTATTGAGGACTTGGTTGTATAGAACTAAAAAAGTCAATTTTGACATTTGCCTTCAGGGAGCTTATGGATATAAATGAAGAATTTGGGTAAGGACTCAGTCTACCTCACTTCATTCTAAATCTCATGATGTTTACAAATTTGTAAAAGAGCTCAAAGTAAATGAAAACCCCATAGAATCAGATAACTGAGAAGGGTGTAGTATACATAATGCATTCATTTCTATTACAGACACCTTTGATCTATTTAAAAGTCTTTCAAATATTTCCTTGTATCATATTTAGACTCCATTTCTATTCTCCTTTGTTTATAGTCTCCTGTTTTAGAAGATCTTAAAAAACTCTGTTAATTAGAATTGTCCACTGATTGTTCTTTCAGTTTAGTACAATGATTAAGAGATTTGGCTTCATAGTCAGAAAGACCTGGAGTTTGATCTTGATCCTACCCCAAGTTGTGTGACTTGCAGCAGTGTATTTAACTTCTTTGTCACTCATTCCTCATGTGAAAATCCAGGATTCGGTTTCTTTTAAGAATTGAATGGGTTCATAGTTACATACAATAATATTGAGGGCATAACATTTTGGTCTGTTTTCTTTTATTAGGCACTGCCTATGTTTCTCTCTGTTCATATGCTGGTTGAGCCCTGAATCTCAGCAGAGTTGCAACACCTTCTCTCCAGTTCATTGGACTCACCCAGGACAACTATAAAAGGATTACGATTGAGAACACCCATCCCAAAAAACAGAGTATCTACAACTAAAAGCAAGAGAGTTCCATACATCTGCCCCATGGGATCTACGCCCACCTCTCAATCAGAAACAGAGTAGGCATCACCACCCCAAAATCCTCAAGATTGCGGAATGAACAAACATAAGGGGGGAATGCAACTATGGACTAAAGCGGAATTGTTATTCTAGCAATGGAAGAACTCGTATCATTGCTATAAACGCAGTGGTCCAGGGTTTCTGAGGGGAGGGAGAGGGAAGAATAGCTGTAACATGGGGAATTTGGGGGACATTGGAATTGTCCTATATGACATTGCAATGTCAGATACAGGCTATTATACATTTTGTCAAAACCTACAAAATAGTGTGGTACAAAGTGTAAACTATAGTCCATGGTTAGTGGCAATGCTTCAATATGTTTTCATTAATTGTAACAAATGTACCACACTAATGAAAGATGTTGTTAATGTGGGAAAGTGTGGGAGGGGAGGAGGTGGGGTATATTGGAATCCCCTATATTTTTGATGTAAGATTTATGTAATCTAAAGCTTCTTTAAAAATAGAAATTTAAGATGTAAAAAAAGAAAAAAGGAATTGAATGGGATAATGCATGCAAGTGTTTAGATCAATGCCTGACTCAGAATGCTTCATAAACATTCGTTCCAGCTACCATTATTATTACTATCTTTGTTACTATTATTGATTCAATAATTATCTTAATTAGGGCAAATGCATTAATCTCCACCTCACTGGGCACCCACAGTGTTCTGAGACTCAGTTATCCTACTCTGTTTTACATTGTCCTTATATTAAAGTCTGTCACCTTTCCCCACAGTAGTGGACAGCCCTGATATTGGGGCAATTTATCCAGTACTTCTCACAGCATCTTGTTGATGCATTCAATCAATAAACATTTATTAAATGCCACTAACCCTGCCCTCAAGTAGTTCACCTAAGTGCCAAGAAAGTGAAATTTAGTCATGAGCCCTGCAGTCA
>PVKH010024129.1:0-13695 GCA_004027955.1 Chaetophractus vellerosus
AGTAATAGGGGAATAAAATTGGAATGCCTGCAATGAAATGCGGAATCAAATAGAGAAAAATATATAGAATATTTTATAAGCCCAGAATGATGAGGAGATAGAAAACTAATAAATAAAGGGCTGAAAGAAAAATGCTAATATGAAAAGAAAGAAAGAAAAGAGAACAGAACAGACAAGATAGAAGTTAACATGGGTGAAGATGAGAACAACTGAAAAAGGGTGGAATGTAAGAACCCCAACAGAAAGCTTAAGGTAGAGTGATGAAGGAAGGAGAAGAGATAGCATTGGTAGACAAAATCACTATATGCAGAGAATGGAAAGTCAAGGATGAAGAAGAGCAGCAATCTAGATAAAGGCTATCAGCACTTAATTTTAAGAAAGACAAGAGGAGAGAGTAGAGGTAACAAGCACAGAAGCATGCAATCAAAGGAAGAACAGCATTCCTTTTGGGCCCTTGTGGAGCCTCTCAGCCTGTGTTCTTTCATCAGTTATGCTGCAGCCTTCTCTCTGCAGGCTTTGAGGCAGAATTTATTGTTTAAAGCAGCTAGTCAATACATTTCTCTCACTCTTTTCTTTCATGAAATAAGGGACCTTAAAGAACACCTCTTCTAGCCAACCTCCTCCTGTGAGGGGACCCCAAATAGGCTCGTAGAGACATCTATTACTTCCCACTGCCTGGTCCCATGCCTCCATGGAGCTGAGACTGTTTTCTCAGCAAGGAGCTGTAAAATTCCTGACTCTGCCCTTTCCTTAATATAGCCTCTGTGTCACAGTTAGGTATATTAGGTCAATTAGTGGTGCACTGCAGATTTTCCTCTCCCCTCAGCCCAGCCCTTCTTCCAGCTGGCTAATTCGCTCCCCAAAACTGCTAGGGATTCCCTGCAACCAAACCCACAGAAAAGAAATCCATCTCCACCCTTTGCTAGAACCCTTCCATTCTCAGAGTTTATTCCCCCCTCACTGGTCTACTGGCATCTATTTGGACTGCCCAGCCACCCACCTGGACAACAGGGTTTAGCTGCTTGTGATTCCAGCTGTAGAGCAAAGAACTCACGATTTTATGCTAAGCAGTCCACCTCACAGTCCAGTTGCCTACAGACCAATGCACCCAAGACCTCTGTCCCCCAGGCTCCCAGTAAAGACCACCATGGCAGGCTCCCATCCCCAGTCAGCTGACCTCTGCTTGAGAGCAGTGAGTGTGTACCTAAACTGACACTATGTTGCCCACAACTTCAGGAATGCATTATTAACATATGAGGTAACAAGGATGAATCTTGAAGATCTTATATTGAGTGAAGCAAGCCAGGCACTGAAGGACAAATATTACATGACATTGCTGATATGCATTAAGGAAATTGAGCAAATCATCAGAGCTAGATTCTGGAAGATCAGTTTACAGGGGACAGGAAGTAAGGTGTTGTGAATCGATGACCTTATGTGTATAATTGATGATAAGGTGAAAAGGTGTATTTGTGCAGTGGATGTGCATGACAATAGTCAATGGTGCTATTGGGTTTTGTGGTGCTGTTTTGTGAGGGGAGTATGGTGGGAAGAGTGGGTTGGACTCTCTGTGGAACTGGGGTGACAGTTGGGGAAGGGAGCAGTTGAACTCTGGAGATTTGCTGGTATGTTGTTGAAACTACCATGTTAGAATGTTCTTTTGGCAAATATGACAGGAAAGGGTTAGTGGTTTAGGGTGTTGGATGTGGGGGTGGCAAGCAGGAAAGGGCACACATGGGGCAGCATTCTAAAGAGTGTGTTTGTTCATCTTGTCCCAGTGTGTTGTATCAGTGGGTGGAGACCAACATAATGGGAGAGAAGGTGTTGGATTTCCATCCTGGGGAGTCCTGTTATGTCCTTAAGTGGAGGCCAAGAGTCTGTCAGGAGCATATACAATGCATAGTATGGGAGGAAAGGCCAGTAAGTCAAGCCCTCAATATTGTTTCAAGTAATTATGAGTATTTTTCTTTGGGAGTGGGTCTGGGTGTTTGCTGTGGGTTCTGGGGGGAGGGGGAAAGAGGAATAGAATAAATAGAACATGGTCCTTGTAGTGCTGATGGAATTGTACATAATGTTGCAATGATAGATACAGGCTATACTAAATTCATGAAAATTTATAATAGTATATGGTCCACCCAAAGATTTAAATCTCTGGGATGTACACCTATAAACTCTTGTACTAAATGTAGGCTCAAATAGAAAGTGCAAATATAGGTAAATTACAACTGAGTCCAACTCTGTCACACTGGGAAACATAAATTCCAATGAAAGACCCACAGGTAGGGCAACAAACTCCTGAGCTGTCTGCCCTGCCTATAGTGTCTGGATGTCTCCAGAGCTCTCAGGAGCCCTTCTATTTGAGGTAACATTTACTTTGGCAGTCAATGAGTTCCTGTTGAGAAGTGCACAAGTGTAACCTCTGGAATGACCTCCCAACTCACTTTGATGTCTCAGCCATATAAACTCTCTCCTTGCTACTCCCTTCATCCCTTCTTTCACTCAATACCTCCTTTCCTCCCACACACATGTCCATCTATACAATTTTTAACTCTCTACCTCTCATCCTTTCTACTCATACACATAGTTTACTTTTGCATCCTTTCTTCTAATGCCTACTATTCACCTAGCTTAGGCTTCATGTTCCCTCTGATATTTCCCTTGTTCCATGAATTCCTCATTTCAACATACAAACTATCCAATCATCTTACCTTATTCCTCTCTCTGCTCTTGCCTTTCTCTCCTAATTCCATATACTCTCCCATCAATATCAATCTTCCTATACTCCTTCATTCTTGGCTTCTATCCTCCTACCCAATTTCATTTCCATCTTTCCATCATTTCTTCCATGCTCCTCCTTTACATCTTCCCTTTTCTCTCATTGAATTCCACCAATCCCATATCCTCCAACAATCCTGAAATATCCCACTATTTCATACTCTAATTCTTTAACTTTCATTCCTATATTTCACCCAACTATTGTTTAATTTTGCATTCTCCCATCCTCTCTTCCACTCCCTATATCTTTCTTTCTTCTTCCTTATGTCTCCCCACTTTCCCTTTATGCAGTACCAATAGATAAACATGCATGTTGACAAAATTTATATCATGAGAATGGTAACAATAAGAAAAGGAAATTACTTTGATCTTTCTGACTCCATTGAACAACTGCATCAGGAATCCCTGGACTCATCTCTGCTCCCACATTCCTGATTATGGCAGACTGCATATTTACTCACTGTACACTCTGAAGTAAGCGTTTCTGCATGCTGTATAAGAAAGCTTTCTCTAGAGACTATTTAAGAACAGAAGATTCCAGCTGTAAATTAATGAAATTAAGATAATGAGTAGGTAAGTTCTGAAAATTCTCTCATAAATCATACAGGCCAAGAAAACACTTAGGAATAAAAGCAGCTTCCTCATTTATTAAACACATGAGCAATTACTGAATTTTATCCATGGGCCAGAGACCAGGTGAGGCTTCAGGATACTATGCAAATATATCACTACTTTCTAGCTGGTCATGCACCAGAAGGAGATGTAAAAGTGCAAATAAGCAATGAATAAACAGAATGCTCTTAACCAACATCTTACATTCACAATCTCTCACATATTCATATTCACAAAACTCTACAAATTCAATCATACACATTCACACACATTCAAAATTGAATTCAATGGCTTCCTTAGGAAGAATTCTAGGAAGATGGCTTCAGAGTAAGTAGACAGGGCTAAACTGTCATACAAAGCAGAGGAAGAGCAAATAAGCTGTCCAAAGAGTTGCTTTCAGGATCTGCAGACCAAGAGAATGCCTCATTGAGGATGGTGAGGAATAGAGAGACAAAGAAGCCAAAATTAAAACCATGAGTTTATAACATCCATGGCTGGGTATAGCCCACATCCTCCACACACAAGATGAACTGCTTAGGTAAAACACATGGCTTACTGTAGCCAACTGAGAGGGAAACAAACATCTTACACTCTTGGAAAATGTGGGTGTGGTGGAAGGCAGAGAATAGTTTCTCTTCAGTGATTAGACCAGAAGGCCCTGCTTTGAAATTAGGCTGTGGTCAAACCAGTATCATGAGCAAGTGGAGGTTGAAATAGAGAACTCCATGAAAAGTGTCACTGATCAGTGCCATCTGCAAGCATGCCAGGAAATTGAAGAAAAAAATACTTTTTGGAGTCTCTTATGTCCCAGACCCCAGGTATCAGATCTGTGCCCTGTTCCTGTGTCCATGGACCTATTTAAATATTCAAGCTGTGAAACTTTAAAGATTTTGAATAAATTGATAAAAAATTCAAAGTAAATCTGTGAAAGGAAACCACTAAGAAAAAGAGAGAATTTGAATGTCAGAATAGATTAACCAAAATATTCTGATGCTTAAATATCAACATAAAATTATAAATCATACTAAGAGACAGGATGATATGGCCCAGCTAAAGGAAGAAACCAATAATCCTGACAAGAAACAAGATTTAAGATAACTAATCAATGATAATCACACAAATCTTCTTAATTGAATCAAAGAGTTGAAGGAAAATATGGCTAAAGAAATAAAGGATTACGAAGACAATGGGTGAGCATGAAGAAAAATTTGAAAACATGCAAATAAAAGTAACAGAGCTTATGGTAATGGAAGATATAATGGATGAGATTAAAATACATTAGAGGCATAAAACAGCAGATTTGAAATAGCAGGATAATGGCTAAGTAAAATCATAGACAGGAAAATATGGGTATAGCAAATTGAACAGCAAAATGAAATGCACAAAAATACAAACTACAGGTGTCCTGGAGGAGAATAGAATGGAAAATATGCAGAGAGAATATTGGAGGAAGTCAAGTCCCTAAATATCACAACCATTATGAAACACATAAATATCAATATCCAAGAGGGACAATACACCCAAAAGAGAATAAATCTGAATAGACTTATTTGAAGACACCTACAATATATAATGATAAATACCAAAGATAAAGAGGGCATTCTGTAAGAATCAAGAAAAAAGCAATGCATCACATACAAGGGAAACTCACTAAAACTAAATGCCAATCTCTCATAAAAAAACCATGGTGGTTAAAAGGCAGGGTTATGATGTATTTAAGATACAGAAAGAAAAACTGCCAGCCAAAAATTAATTATCCAGCACAACTGCCCTTCAAAAATGAGTAGTAGTATAAAGCCTCCACATACAAACAAAAAATGAGAGTATAAGTTGAAAAAGACTGGATTTACAAGATATAATGATAGCTGGAAAGCATGCTTACTAAAATTTTTCCTTACTTAAACAGCTCTGAAAATTCTAATCCACTAATTGAACTGGTTTTCTATTAATATATATTTTTAAGTTTATTCTTTGCACTTTTTCCACTGAAGGATATTAACCAGAAATTCTCAGTTTTGCTTACAAGAATAAAATAATATCTCAAAGCAAATCCAGATGTAATGGTTTACATCTGTAAATATTCTCAGAGACAAAACTATTGATATCCTTAAGTGGTTGGCAGAGAAAAGAGTCATGAAAAACTTGCTAAAGGGTGGTTTATTAGCCACTGAAACCAAGGAAGACTTTTATGTGCCTGAGACAACACAGGACTGAAAAATCGCAGATAACTTCTTCACAAGACACCTAGCATCATTTATTTTTCTACTTCCCCACCCCTCTCCATTGACTATAAAAACCAGAGCTCCCTTTCTTTCTTTAAAAAGTTTTTGGTAGATTCCCCCAATTCCTTTCTTGTACACTCACAGTAAATCAACTTCTCACTGTGAGACATGTTTCTGCTTCGTGGGACCAGATCAGGCAGATTTTGTTTGGAAACAGTCATACTTATAGTAATATTTTTTAATGATCCAGACAGGAAACATGTTGCTCAGGGATGCATCCCCTGGAAAATCCCCAATCCATGTCTCATCAGCAGCAGGGATTCGCTGGATCCCTCAGATCTGTGTCTAGGAACAGCCTGGTCATTTCCCTGTAGGACCAAAGCTGGAGGTTTTGGGTGTTTCTGTTGAGGGCAGAAACTGGATCTTCTGCATTATGCTGGCTGTGTGAAAGATGTACCAATTGATGCAGTGATCACTGGAGTAATGTGAGTAGAACATAAACAGACACAATTGGTATCATGGCCTGATCCCAAGGAGACACAACATACATAATATTGGAAACCTGGGGATTTAATATATTAAATGCAAACAAAGAGAAAAATTTTCATCTATTAGCTATATCTCATAAATATTATAATATCTCCTCTGTCCTGAATCATATGTTAAGTGATACTGAACATGTTAAAAGTCTTGACAGATATGAATCATTTTATAAGTAGTTAATTATCTTCCCTATGAGATAAGCACTTGGCTTTCTTAATTACTGCCTTTATTTCAGTTGCCATATAATTTTCTTGTTGTTGCCTATTTTGTCTTTGTAAGATTATGTCTAGGTCATCCTCCAAAATGATATGAAAATTTTCTTTGCCCATGATCAGTAGGAAATAAACACAGAAGTTGAGACTTTCACCCATTTTACTTATAGGAATGCTTACAAAACATGTATTCTTAAGAGTATGAAAAGTATAAACACAAGGGGAGATTTGATAGCTGGAAAATATGCTCACTAAAAATTTCTTCACTTAAACAGCTCTGAGAATTTTAACTCACTAATTGAGCTGGTATTCTATTAATCTAATTTTAGAGGTTTAGAAGAAAGACCTTCTCAGGGTTGTTTACAGGAATAAGATAAAAATCTCAAAGCAAAGACTGAATATTGTAAATCTGTAAGTTTTCTCAGTGACCAGAATATGATATCCTTGAACCATTGGCTGAGAAAGGATTCATGAGGACCTTACTAAAGTGTAGTTTATTAGGCACTGAAATGAAGGGCAAATTTGATGTGCTTGAGACAACATGGGGCAGAGAAATCATGCATACTTTCCTCACAAGACATCTGGCATCACATGTTTTTTTTTCCCCTATGCCTGTCCTTTGCCTAAAAATCCCCAGCTCCCATTCTTACTTTGAACTGATTTTGGGAAGACTCTCTGAGTTCCTTGCATGTGTTCTCACATGAAAACACCTTAACATTCAGAGACATACTTCTGTTTCATGGCACATGATTGAGAAGGTCCTCCTATTGGAAATAGCCATGTTTACAATAACAATATTAAAGAGAGTGCTACAGACTGAAAGGAAATGACAAGGGCAAGATACATGGAGCAGAGTTTAGAAATGAAGATTATTTGTACATTTAATGAAAAGGGTAAAAAGACAGACAATAGAAAGATATGACAAGGGAATTCCAAAGCATAAAATGGGTGAATTAAGTAATGCCTTTACAGTAATAATACTGAGGTTTTAATTCACCAATCAAAAGACAAAAAGAGAAAGACTGACAAAATAGATAAAAATAAGAACCATCTCTATGCTTTCTACAAGAGACTGACATCAGACAAAAGGACACCATCAGGTTGAAAGTGAAAGATTGGAAAAACTTATTCCATGCAAATATAACATAAAATATCTGGAGTATCCATACTAATAGCCAAAGAAGAAATACAAGTGGCCCAAATCACATGAAAAGAAGCTCAATATCACTAGCTATTATGGAAATGGAGGCAAAAACTACAATGAGATATCATTTCATGACTTACAGAAAGGCCATTATTAAGAAACAGTAAAACTGCATGTACTGCAGTGGATGCAGAAAAATTGGAACACTCATTCACTGTTGAGATTGTAAAGTGGTGCTGTCTCCATGAAGGACAGTTTGACAGTTCCACCAGAAGCTAAATATAGAAATGTCTTATGATCTGTCAATCCTGCTACTAGGAATATATCCAGAAGACATGAAAGCAGGAATGCATACATACATTTGCAAACCAATGATCATAGTAGCATTACTCACAATTCCCAAAAGATGGAAACAAACCAAGTGTCCATTAACTGATGAATGGATAAACAAAATGTGGTATATACACACAATAGAATACTATTAAGCTGTAAGAAATAATGAACTTGGGATACATGTGACAACATGGATAAACCTTGAAGACATTTTGTTGTGTTAAATAAGCCAGATAGAAATGGACAAATCCTATATTGTCTCACTAATATGTACTAAAGATTATGATGAATCTTATGTTATTAAATCTGGAGCATAGGTTATTAGAAGACATAAGGTGGTTTGAGAAGTAAGAATCGATGATAAATGTATGTAAAATGTTTTATAAGGTAGATTATAAATGTTGGGACATGGGTAGATTTTATGGTGAGAGAGTATAGTAAGTATAAGGGGATAGCCTAGGGAAGTTAATGTCAAGTGAAAGAAAGGTAGCAGAAAGACTAAGGATTGTATAAAATTGTGGGATATCTGTGATGGATAACAACTGTTTTACAAATACAAGAATGTTCCTCTATTACAAGTTGTTAAGAATACAGAGACACATGGAAAAATACAACTAATATAGCATATACCCTGTAGTTAAGGTTAAAAGTAGTACTGTAATATTTTACAGAAATGGCAAAGAAAGAGCTATATCAATGCCACAGGATAATTTTGGGGTGCACATGGGGGTATGGAATTTTCCTTTTCAAGTGATGTAAACATACTCCAGTATACTGAGTTGATGAGAGCACAACTCTTTATTGAATCTGAGAACCATTATGGGTACATTTTGGATGGACTGTACAAGGCATGGGACTGTATCATACAGTGATCCACATTGTGACTGGTGGACTGTGGTTAACACTAAAAATATGAGAATGTTCTTTCATGAAATTAACAAACATGCAGTACTAATACATGTTGTTAACAATAGGATTGCTTGTTGTAAAAATAAACCAAATATAAGCTATGGAATATAGATATCAGTAATATGATGATGTTCTTTAATCAGTTGTAACAATGTGTCACAACAATTCAAGGTGCTGGTGGTAGGGTGATGTATATGAGATCTATATGCCTGATTGTTTTGTAGACTCACAACTTCTCAAATAAAAAAAAGGGTTGGGGTCCATGTTTTCTCCCATATTTTTCTATTCTCTTTTTTATGATAAATGATTTTAAAAACAAAAAAATTAATACACTCACACATGCACATATAGGAATACACACATTATTATTTCATTTTCCTATTCATTACAATTGGCTACTGTGATGGCTGCACATGTGAAGAGGTTATGGATCACGAAAGGGTCACAATGTGGATGGGAGAGGAGCATTGGATGGGGATGTCAAGGTTGGGGGTGCATGGGAGGAAGTCCACATGAACATACATAAAAGTAATACATAATTGTTCAAAGGCTCATGGGACATGGTCATGGGGTGAAGTATTATTCAATAAATGGGAGAACACTGAACTCCCATCATGGAGGTCTCTGTCATATTTTCCAGATGAGTAGGAACATCTCCCTGAGTACAGGGGCAGTGTCTCTCACAGGAGGATGATCCATTGATGGGCCCCTGTTATTGGTGACTAGCCTTATGAGTCATTGCTGTTGAAATTGAAATAGCCTAGTGTTAAGGGGTGCCTAAGAGTTGCCTCTGGAGAACCTCCTTGTTGCTCAATGTGGCCTCTCTCTAAGCCAAACTCAGAATATGAATACATTACCTTCCTCCGAGCATGGGACATGACTCCTGGGGATGAGCATCCCTGGCAATGAGGGATTACTAAAAAATGCCAACAGGCAGTAAACTGGGAAAAGACTTCAAATAAAAGGGGAAAATGGTAAAGACAAATGGGTTCATAGGGCTAAGAGACTTCAAAGTGAGTCTGGAGGGCAACCCAGAAGTAACACTGATGCAAATCCCAGTAGGACCTCCTAGACTTCCAATATGGATATCACCCCAAACAGAGAGCTCCAGAGGACTTTGGAGATATCCAGATCCTTACCAGTGCAGATAATCCCAGAGTTTGGTGCCTTACTATTTGGGCCTAACTTGAAATCCTTGCTCCTGAGAGTGACAGAATCTGACCAAAATATATCTTCATTGCACATGGTCCAAATCTCTATTCTATTCAAACCTATATTTGATGCCAGAGTTTTAGGTGCACTTCCATAGACTGGAGACTACAGAATGACCATGTGCCAACTGGGTCCAGAAACTCTGTGGACCTGCAACTCCTATGCTACAACTCAATGGACTCAACCAGGACACCTAGTTGGGAGTTGATGGATGACGGCTATGCAGGGGAATCCAGAGAGCCTGTGGCTGCAGACAGTATAATCCCTTCCATCGTATCCATGGGATATAAGTCCCCTCTTACGTGGTGGTGGAGGGGACATCACCATCCTAGACTCCTTGGGATTGGGGGAAGAACTATGGACTAGAATGGACTTGTTGGTGTTCTGCTATAGACTTGTGAAATACACAATGGAAGAAATTGCAAAATTATGTGCAGCCAGGGTCACTGGACACTTTGGGAGCAGGGCAAGGGAAGAGCAATTGTAATGCGGGGCTTTTTTGGGACCTGGGAAGTGTCGTGGTTGATGTTGTAACGGAGGATGTAGGCCATTGTGTATCATCATGTATCATTCAGAACTGTATGGGAGAGAGGGTCGTCTACAGGCTGAACTGTGATCTACGCTTGAAGGCAAAGCCCCAAAATGTGTATATCTATCACAGGCATTATGCCACACTGATGAGGGATGTGTATGTGGGGGGCTGTGGGAGGTGTGGGGGGGTGGCTTATGGGTACTCCTGGAATCTCTGTGTAACATTTATATAATCATTGTATCCTAAAAATATATATAGATATATAAAAAATAAATAAATAATGAAAATAATTAAATAAAAATAAAGTGTTGCACAATGTGAAACACAGATAATGCCATTGCATGTGGACCTCATTAACTCTCTGCAAAGGCAACTTTTTAAGAATTTCCTACAACAATGGTGTTTGTCTCTTGAGTCAATTTGTCTGTTTTAAATATGAATTTGTCACCTCATAGGAAAAGACAAGCCTTCTACAAGCAAACATAGAGATCCCAACCTAAAGAAAAATATCCCTGCATGAAATACCAGGTGGGAACAGGTTCCCAGCATGGAAATTTGGCAATGTCTAAGAGATCAGCACATTGGAAAGATACCAAACAATCAGGTTCTGGAATCATCGCTATTGACTACTCTAGGCCAGACATTGATGTGGCATTTGCAGGAACATTCTTAGAGGTATTATCAAATATCCCATTCTTGTAAATACAACTCAATTTGGACTCCCTGAGCCTTTTTATGTCTCATGAATGAACATGCAGACAAGAGTGGGTCATTTCCAATTTACAACCACCAGCTTTGAACAATCCTATGAGAGAATAGGACCAGAGAGGTCAGAAAGCCTGAATCTCAAAACCCAATGGGAAGAAGCAGATGCAAGTATGGGTTATACAGAAAACCTACACCATTGTAGATGCAGAAAATCACTACAACCTGCTCTCCTGCTATCTACATTGGTCAGTGCTGAACCTGGCATGGACACTGGGTTGTTAGCAGTCACTTTGGCAGTTTTGATAATATGTCATTTTTAAACTCATATATTGTATCAAGAAGCAGACATCAGTGGAGTTCAAATATGGCTCTTTCTGTAATATATGAGGGGGAATGTGTGCACCTGCACCACCCCAGACATCACAAGTACTGTGCATGGACCCTGAAAAGAGGAGAAACAAAATTTATTGCTATCTGGTACTTGGAGGCATCAGGTCATGGCAAATAAAGATAGTTAGGTCCTAATGCTTTTCTCATACATTATACTAGGACCTCAGAGAAAGTACATCATCCAGAGAGACATGGAAGGAATTTCAGGGCTGTCTGCAACCTCTCTCCCTTGGTAGGGTAAATACCACTTTCCTTAGGGTCAGAAAATATTGAAGTGCAAGCAGAACCTACCTCTCAGAAAAGGTGAGCTGCTCGTGGCATTCCTGCTAGGGATTCTGAGAAATCATCCAGGATTCTCAAAATGAAAGGGAGACTGAGAGTCTTTCCTAGGCCTGAGTCCCACCCAGCAGTGAAGAGAGTGATCTGTTGCAGAATTCATGGGGCAAAGGAGCCATGGGCAACAAATTCCCAAATCCTTCTTGCTCTTCTCCCAATTTGTTTTTCTGCTAACATTGAAAATAATTAAAACTTACCTTCTAAAACTCAGATTTTGAATGCTAGTTAAAGATAATTCAAAGGAAAAATATTTCAGGAGATAATTCTTTAATTGACTCATTTGATCCTTTGGTTTGTTGAGTGAGGTTTGATTTTTGACCAATGTAATTTTGTAATGATCTTTTTTAGCAATTACAAGAAACAAAGGTCAATAAGCAACTCTAAATACCCAGAGTAAATTTTAAAGGTGATGAACTAAATGAAGGCCTTTGTGAAATCCTGGAATCACTGAAGATGGACCTTAGACCTTGTGAAAAGGGAGCCTTTACCTCTGCCTTGACTAAGAAGAAACTAGCAACATTTCTGGGTCCTCACCCAAGCATTATCACCAACGGGCTGAGCATGCAGGTTCCAAGAAGGTCCTTGGCCTGACAGCAGCCAGGATTTATCAGAGGCTGCTTGGTTGTGTGCCATCAATAGGGGAGTTGTTAGCTCACTGGGACTCCAGCACCTGATTGCAGCACTTAGAAATGCCAGGAGTAGCCCCATGGGACCTGGTCCTGTCCCATGATCCAGGGGTCAGGTGTGGAGAGAGGTAATCACTCATTGTGGGCTGAGGGTGGTAGACTCAAAACCCATCATAGTTAAGCTCACTGTGCAGCAAATTGTATTAACTTGTTGAATAAAATATTCAAGTTTGGGGGATAAGAAATGTACTTGAATTTCAGATAAAAGATGAACACATATTTAGTATAAATATATTCCCACTAGTTCATGGGAAATACCTGTGCAAAAACATTTGTTGTTTATCTGAAATTCAAATTAAATTGGGCATCGTGTTTATCTGACTAACCTAGTCCAAACCCAACCCAAACAACCCACCTCTTTCAATAGCCTAAGGGAGCAGTGGGAATAATACCCTGATTCAAGGTTAATCTGTTTGACTAAAACCTCCAGGTCATGGCTGGTTTCAGCACCATGTTCTTGTCTAAGACCTGCATTTTGGTCCAGAACTCACTTCAAAAGCCTCACCAGAGAGAACAAATGCCCAGCACACCTGCACATTTGTCTGGGATACCTCAACTGCACGAAGCAGAGTCAGTGTTGTATCTGTGATGGCACTGCCCCAGCCAGCCCAGCATCATGCAGGTGTGATCAAAATGAGGGTGTTTTCTCTGGGTTTACTTTCTGATGCAGGGGTTATGTGCTGCTAAGCAGTGTACAGTATCTGGGAGGATGGAAGTGGGTGGGGGGACTCTGGCATAAAAACATTCACACTTTGTTAGGAAACTGTGATGGTTTGAGTTTGAATTAATTATGAATTCCAAAAATATAAATTAGATTATGTTTGTAAGCTCATCTGTTCATATGGGCATGATTAAGTTATGAGTAGGGCATTAATTGCCACGTCAGTGAGATGTTGAGCCCCACCCCTCGGTGGGGGTGGTCTCAAGTAGAAGCAGAGATTAGAGAGAAGCAGAGAGCAGAGCTTTGGAGAAGGAGATTTGAAAAAGCAGTTCTGATGTTGGAGTGAGCCAATCGCCGGATGGCCTACAGCTGGCCTTGTGGAGAGACGCAGCACAGAGAGTCTCATGGTCTTCAGCTGAA
>PVKH010024130.1:0-13697 GCA_004027955.1 Chaetophractus vellerosus
TCTAGCCCTTGGTTTTGCCACCATTCTATAACCTCTGTTTTTGCTTAAACTACTTTGAATTGAGCCCCTGTCACTTGAAAGAAATAGTCTTCCCAGGTACAACTTAAATATTTCTTTCTCTAGGAAGCCTTTCTGGACTCTGTCCTTTAGTTCTCTTTTATTAAACTGACTATTGTCTGTTTACTCTGAAGTTACATTTAAACATTTACCTACTTCACTAGGTTCATTCATTTAGTAACACTTGCCAAGTGTTACCATGTTTCTGGCAGTGTTAGATTGTGAGCTTGACTCTTAACCCTCTCAGAACAAGGCTTGGTACACAGTAGAAATTCAGAAAATGTTTATTGAATTGGATTGCCAAAGGTCATTGAAAGAAGGGTTTTTTTTTTCACATTTTGCCTGATGACATGTATTTTTCTCTCCATTCCAAACTCTGCACTGATAATAGAATTGCAAATAATCTAAAATATTTTAAAATGTGTCACTGAAAAGTAATTTTTGAAAAAAATATGAACAATTAGAGAATATGAGCTACATTTGAAGCAGAAAAAGGTTACATTTTCAATAAAGAAATCAAGTCATTTCTTGGTCTTACTTCTAAATAGCAGGTACAAATTGGTTTATTTGCATTTTCTTGGTTAATTACACATTTTGGAATGATCTTTCCATGTGGAAGTCATTGATAACAGGATCTAATTCCAGAGACCAAAGTGCCATTAGTTCCATTGAATTGAAGCATTTTCAAGGGTTGGAGTCAAAGCCTGGAAATTAGAAATCATGGGTCTTAATTACATCTTGGTCAGAGATTGGTTGTTTTTCTGGAAGCATACAACCTCAAGAAATTCAAGCTCCTGTGTTTTTATATCTGTAAAATGAAGATGAGAATCTTTGCTTTCAACATGGTCTGGTGAAATATTATCGAAAAAGACCTTTGAATCCTGAGGATCATGTGCTACTATTTCCCTGAGCCCTTAAATAGAGGGGTTATTTTCTCATTGTGGAACAATAGGTAAAATTAAGATCTCTAGTTCAGTGATATGTGAAATCTAGTTGTTTATAAAGGAGGCACAGGAATGGGGATGGAAGGATGCTGACAACAATTGGTGCCTAATTTAGAGCAATTGGGTTCTGGGTGAGGCTCTTTACCTACCTTTATCTATCTTTCAATTCTTAGAAAAATTTTATGAGAATTTTTATTTTTATAAATTTTTTATTAAAAGAATGCACTTCATTCATAAAGAAACTGAACCTCAGATATCTTGAAGGTCACACAAGAAACATCTGGCAATGTTTTATTGTAGACTCAATTATATTATAAAAAGCTATGCTCTTGGTTCTAGCAGACTAAGTCATTTACTCATAACATTAATAGAAACTAGGCACCCATTAAAGGGGTCTTATGAAAAGTAGGGCTATACATTTTATTATTAATTATTTTTAGCAACAAGGGGAAATAGGGGATTCATTTAAACTTTAGGGTGTTTTTGTTCTATCAGAGTGGCTCACAAACTTAAAAAAATTAACCCTTGAGGTTGACTCTACATGGCACTATAGGCGTGCTCTGGGCAGTTGTTTTCAAACTACATACAGATTGGGTCTCAGATTCAAAGGCAAAGCTTGTTGAAAAAACCAACCCTGGGTCCATTTCATGTAGACTCTGACTCTGAGGCCGTCCATTTGCAGTGGGCCTAAGTAAGTGCATGTGCATATATGATGATGTATGTGTGTGTGTACCTGTTCTTCACAAAAGCCATTTGGCAGAGACATCACCTAGTCCTAAAATGCTCTAGTCTCTCAATCTGGAGCAGACTAAAGCCAAAACAGTGAATAGAGGTGAAGAGGCAGCACTCTGGGTGAATATGTGAAGCAGCTAAAGTGAGAATGCTTTGGCAACAAGCCAAAAACCTTACTCTGAAGGAAGCTGCACCCCATTCAACTGCCAGATAAGACAGGATAATGACCTTCATGTTTCACTTGGCCAGTTCATAATATGCCACTCTAAAGGAAGCAAGTCTGTCAAGCTTGTGCTGCATTATCTGATTTTTCCCACATTGCTCCTGCCATCCCCCCATTGTGTCAGAAGTGCATTACTTGTTGGAGCAGTGAGGCTCAACCAATGTGGAGAGTGGGCCTAGGAGGATTACGGTGAGGAGCAGTGAGGCTCAACTAATGTGGGGAGTGGAGAGAGGCAGAGAGACACATGACACAAGCTCTGCTTTGCTTCACATGACCAAATCCAGTTGAAAAGCTGGTTCAGACTTTGGTGTAACAACTCTATTGGCAATAGACAGCAAGAGTTTTTATAAAGCTGTTTCTTTTGAGCTCAGAAGAAACAGTGTTAGAAGAAGGTGAATCCCACTCCCTTAATTTCACTTACTGAAAGGAAGTCTAATTATGTGTGTACGAGTGTGTGCACACATGCATGTTCACTCATTATTCCTTACACTGGCATGGAAACATGGAAGAAGTCTTTCTTGGAAATGGCCACAGAGTGCTAAGGGAAAAAGCTATTTCAATATTTAATTGATTTTTTTTTCCCACAAAAACAAAATTTAACCTAATATTCCTTTTCCATGGAAATGGGCAGAAGTCAAGCAAGAGAGCATGGGTGTCTGCTGAGGATTAAGGTGTGTGAGGGATCACATCTTTTTTCAAAGCAGTTTATTGAAATATAGTCACATACCATACAATCCATCTAAAGTGTGCAATCAGTGGCTTTCAGTATAATCACAGTTATATATTCTTCCACAATCAATTTTAGAACATATTCATTATTCCAAAAAGAAAAACCCCATACCTCTTACCTCCCTCCCATTATTGATACTTAGCATTGGAGTGGTACCTTTGTTAAAATTGATGAGAGAATATTAAGATATTACTTTTTTAAAAAAGAGATACTGGGAATGATCCCAGGACTTTGTGCATGGGAAGCAGGTGCTCAACCTCTTGAGCTACATCACCTCCCCAAGATATTACTTTTAACTATAGTCCCTATTTTGCACTAGGTGTATTTTTTCCCATGTACCATCAGGTCCACATCTATATGCAAATGCAGACACCCCATGGCACAGTTAAAACAATCAGTAAAGATCATCTAGGGATCCTAAATAATTCATAAGAAAAATAACCCAACATTATTTCTTAGCCAATATAAGTTTAGGGATCATTTAAAATATTTAAAATATTGACAGTGCAACAAGTTTTAAAAGATCTGGTCATAGAGGACATCCTCCTTTTTCTTACCTCCTTGCCAAATAAAAATTTAAATTCTTCAGATAAGAATATCATTTAAACTGTGCATAATAACTTTTACTAGAGAACCTCAAATGCACTTTTAAAGTTAACATTAAACAGTAAAAAATAGTAATAGTAAAAATAGCTACCATTTATTGCCCGATTATTACATGGCCAACATAGTGGTATTTTACATGTATTTCAACTAATTCTCTCAAAGCCCTATATACTTGGTGCTTTTAATATCCTCATTTTACTAACAAGGAATAAAACCTAGAGAGTTCAAAGTAACACAGAATAAGTCATGGATTTTAGGAGTGGAAGCTGTGAAGTCCTGGTCCCAGGAACCTTGCTCTTAATGATTACTCTAGCCCAGAGATGTAGCAAGAGAAGTTAAACGACTTGTCACATTGTGTATCTAAGGCAAGGTTTTCCAAATTTGTTAATTAGGAGTGGTTCACTAGATCACATAAGATCTTTTGGAGGTGGGGGTAGAGATTGAAGTGATGCAGCTACCAGTCAAGAACACCAAAGAGTGCTGACAAACACTAGAAGCTGGAAGAGTCAAGGAAGGAGTCCAGAGATTTCAGAGGGACTATGGCCCTGCCAACACCTTGATTTTGGACTTCTAGCTTCCAGAACTGTGGAGCCAAAAAGTTTCTGTTGTTTTAAGCTGCCTACTTTCTAGCACTTTGTTACAGCAGCCCTAGGAAACTAAGATACTGTCTTTATTTATACATATATCATAAATATGATGTTATTAATACTTGATTCCTCTACAAGAAAATGTTTAATGATTAAGGAGTACCATATGTATTTTCCAAACACCCTGCTAAACATATATTTTTTTTAATTTTTGCATATATGAACAGATCTATAATGATACCTGCTTGTATCATACTTTCCATGATTTTTTTAAAGGCCTAATTCCTAAAATTAAAACTACTGGATAGCGACTAGGAGCATGGATTATGAAGCCACAGCATAGTTTCAGGCCTTATGAGCTGTGAGACTTTGGAAAAATTATTTAGTTTCTAAGTGCCTCAATTTCCTTTTCTAGAAAATAGAGATGTTATTAGTACCTATACTATATTGTTGCCATAAGGATTCATTTTTATTATTTGAAAACTACTTAGAGCACATAGTAGGTACTACATAGATATTTGTCAAATGAATGAATGAATGAATAAATAAATGCTGAAAACAAAGGATATGTACCTTTTTAAGGACTCTAAAATGTATTACCAAATTAACTTCTGGGAAGATTCTATCAGCTTACGCTTTGTACAGCAGTATATAAGTTGGGTACCCATTGTCTTGACCCCATGTCTTATGGTTAAGAGTATGGAAGGTCAGACCATCTAATCTCAGAATCTAGCTCCACCACCCAGAAGCTGTTACTTGACTATGCTAAGCTTCAGGTTCCTTTTCTGTAAAATGAAGATGACATACTACTACTACTAAGGAGATGAAATAAATATCTGCCTTATAAGTTTGTTGTGAAGATGAAATGAGATGATATAAATAAAGTGCTTAGCACAGTGCCTAGGATAGTGTAAAGAATTGATAAATGATAACTATTACTCTGTGTTTATAGTCCCTTCATTTTAAAGATTAGGAAAATTAGATCCAGAAGGAACAGCACCCATGGTTGAAGCACCAAGCTAAGAGGCCCAAATGACGCACGAGATCAAGACATTAAAAGGAAATATTTGGTTCTAGGTGATAATATTTTTGTTCCTGGCTGTCCAATATGAATTCCTTCTACAAATATTTCCACGATGTCTTCTTGTGCTGCATGCTCAGCATATTAATCAGTGACCTGGACAGTGGAACAGAAAGCATGCTCATTTAGTCTGCCATTGTGTGTGAGAGAGGGAAGGAATTTCATCTTGAAAGAAAGAACCAAGAAATTACGATTCTATAAGGAAATATAATGGTTTACTACTTGAGGAGAAAAAGCAATTGCCCAAATACCAAGTGGGAATGAATGACTGCTCAAATCAGGCAGCAAAAGTTGTAATGGCCATACCACACAACAAACTAACAATGAATGTAATTCTGGAGTTTAAATTAATCTGGAGTACTTGAGTAGATAGACCAAGAACTGGGTGGTATCCTACCCTTTGGGGCACCACTGGTCAGCCTTCTATGGAAGTTAAGAGGCAGGATTGGATTTCATAATCAGAGATGGTCTTGCAGAGTATATATAGGTTATCAGAGAAGAACTGAAATACAAATGAATAGAAAGACAAAAGGATGTAGCATTATTCACTCTGAGGTACAGAAGACAGCAATTTGGTGATTTTTTTTTCAAGCACAGGCAAGAGTGTCTTAGGAAAGTCTACAATTGTTTATTTCCACTGAGAATAGAGCTGTAGGAAGTGAGCTTTAAACTGCAGCATGAAAGATTCAAGTTAGAATGATTGAAACATTTTTATTAATAGTGTCAACTATAAAGCATTGCAAATGATTACTGAGGTGGGCTATGTAGTTTCTTCAGAAGTATTTAAAATAAGACTTTTTTTTGGTATTGTTTTCAGATTATTTTAGTGGGTCTTAACTAAAGGCAACAGAATAGGCTAGGTAGACTCTTAAGGTTCCTTTCTATGATTTGATGATTAAAAAAAAAAAAAAGACTTGATCCTATAGAGATTTCTCTGGCTTCTTTTCTATTGCAGCTACCCAAGGAATAGCTGTTGCCTTGACAACAAGGGACAGTCTCAGGTTCCTCATATGCTAATAGGAAAACGGCCAATTTTCTTGTTCATAAAAGAACCTGGAGAAACTGTTGGTTAATGTGTGTATCTTTCTTTCCCTCTCTCTCTCTCCTACCATTGCTAGCTACCGTTCAATGAACCTCAGCGAGAGGAAGAGTCAAAAGGAAGTAAGAAAGAGGATGGAAGAGTTTATATCTGCAGAAATCCTCACTGAAACTTAGGAAACTCATTCACAAAAGAGTTTGGAGTGAAATAATGTTGTGGGAATATCAAGAAATCAGCATTCATTGTGTAGAAAAGAAAAACAATGGACAGCACACAATTCTTAGCCCACAGTAGAGATTCTAAGAGGGAGGAGTCAATATACCTTCACAAATATCTTAACATGGGATGGCATCTGTAAGACAGTTTTTCAAATAAGAGCCAACTATCTAGGTACATATATGCAAACGTTATGGATTTTGGATTAAACTGAGTAGAATGTGTATAGATCCCGTTTTACACAGGACTCACAAAACATAGCTGAAGAACAGCAATTACTTCCACACGCAAGTCACTAAGGTAATAGGCAATAATTAGTTCCCCTAGAGCAAAAACTATGGACTAATCCCTGCTTTCGTTTTTGCTACTTGAAATGCAGCCAAATGCAGACTAAGAAACAGATTGGCAGTTGATAAAAAGTGCTTTGAGTAAACTTACCCACATATTATGTGGAGAGCTAGAGCTCACAGAATAGAAGCAAGCTCCTGCTCTTCAGTTTCTCTTAAAACCTGAACTATTTTAAAGCCAAGCTTCTTACCCCAGTAGAGGGCTGCTTTTTTCCCATGCAGCAGCATGTAAGGTTCTAACCAGAGCCATATACCAGCCTTGTTTTTGTGCTGTGCTTACGTGGCTGGTGTGTACAGTATCATGACAAACACATTTCCTTGTCTATTTACCCTACCTTTTTCTATACAGTGGACACTTGTGGGTATGTTTTTTGGTTGTTGTTTCACCATTCCCCATTCCCTACCAAGAATTTTTTTCCTTGGTATTTTTGCTCTTAAAAATTATTTTCTTCTCATTATAAAAGTAAGCCTTGCTCATTGTAAAGAATCTGAAAAAAAGTTCAGAAAGGAACATAGAAGGAAATCAAAGAATCTTTGTATTATTCTGAAGCACAATAGTGAAAGTGAAGAAAGCCATTGCCAGTAATTCTCTTACCGGGTGCTAGGGCAGCTTGAGGCACAGGATGTAAAGGCCCTGTCCTTTTCTGTGCCCCATCTTCCTGTGCTGAAGCCTATAGACACGTGTAGACACGTGGACCCTGGAGAATAAAACTACTCTGATGATGTACACAAACATGCAGGTGCCCATAGGTGTCAATATACACTCTGGTGACTTAAAAGAGCGTGGTTGTGAAGCACATTGGAACATAAATAAGGGTTTGGTAAGAGAGGCAAAACCACATTTACACTTTAATATGGTAATCTTAAAGAGGTTTTGAAATCCTTGTCATTTGTGGCACAATATCACTGTAAATTTTAGCGTTAATTTTTCACACTCCAAACTCACAATCCTCTAATGTTCCCACAGAATGAGAAGACTATCCTCTTGGCTGGCCTCACTCTAAACAGTCACAAAATGTTACTTATTCTGCCTTTTGTCTCTTTCCTTATTTCAGTCATCTTTACTGGTCTTTCTTCCTTCCATCTCCCTGATTTGAAATGATTAAATTTCTTGCTATTGCCTACAAGACTATATTTTTGTGATTGGTAACTTGCAGCTTTCCCAGCATCATGTCACTCTCTGTAGTGGGTTGAATGGTGTACTGCCGAAATTCACGTCCACCTGGAATCTTAGAATGGAGTTAAGAAGAGGTCGTACTAGATTAGGGTAGGTCCTAAATCCAATGACTGGTGTCCTTATAAGAAGAAGACCAGACTTACAGAAATGCACATAGAAGGGAAGAAGATCATGTGAAGATGGAGCCAGAGACTTATAGAGCTGCCACTACAAGCCAAGAAACACCAGGGATTTCCAGGAACCACCGGAAGCTAGGAAGAGGCAAGGGAGGGTTCTTCCCTAGAGCCTCCTTTCAGAGGGAGCCAATATCTTGATTTTGGACTTCTAGCCTCCATAGTTGTGAAAGAATAAATTTATGTTGTTTTAAGCCCCTGAGTTTTTGGTAATTTGTTATGTCAGTCCTAAGAAATGAATACATTTTCCTAGGCAAAAACTACTCTACAAAAGCCACACTAGTCTCCAGCTTTTCCACATTATTCTCTCTTTATTGTTGTTCCTTCTACTTGCAATGCACTTTGACCTCAACTTTTCACTAGGAAACCTTGTGTCCTCATATTTGAAGCTTCATAAAAGAAGCTTTTCTTATGGGAATGGCTTTTCTGCCCCTGCTTCCCTCCCACCTGGAGACATAGATTTGTTTTTCCTAATGAGTCTGGAATAGCCTTGCCATACTGTGTGCACTTTGTCTGCTTTAGTTTATTGAACAAAAGTTCTGGAAGGCAGCATCCTAGGCTTCTTTTCTACACATGTCCCCATCACTTACTACAGATAGAGTGTCATAGATTAGGTTCTCAATTTCTATTGATACAATGAATGAATGAATGAATGTCCCAAGTGTTGGAGAGTCAGTGCTAAATAAGATTGACCTCATGTTGCCTACAATGTGGTAAGGGATCCAGAGAAGTAAACTGTATGAGAAGTGTCATAATGGTGAAAACATGCTGCTAGGAGAGCATGTATTCAGAGAAGTCACCCTAATAGGGTGACGTTGCTGGGTAAATATGGGAAGAGTGCTCAGGCAGAGGGAACAGAGAGGTGAAGGTTTGAAGTGAGAGAGAACTCAAGAAAAGGAAACAAGTTCAGTGGGCTAGAATTTCCAGTGTGAGGTAAGAGGGTGAGAGATGAGGCTGGATAGAATCTGAGGCCAATTCATGAGGGCCTTATAAGCCATGTTAGAGAGGCCATAGAGACCCACAGAGGGCCTTCATGGGGAGGGGGTGATGTGCTCAGATATGAATTTTAGAAAACTCAATTTGGCTGTTCTACAGAGATGGTTTTAGAGAGATCAAGACTGGAGATTGGGGTGTCAGGAGGCAGCTTCTGCGGTAGGCTTCTCTACTTGATGGTGAGCTCCTTAAGGGAAAAGATAATTATTTTTCAACTTTGTAACCTAAAGATTTGATCCAGTGTTTTAACAAATGCAATGTTTCTTTAACTCTTTACTTATACAATTATTACACCTGAAAAAAAAAAAGAGCCAGTAAAAAAGTCACTTTCCCTAAGAAGTTGTATCCTTTATGACTCACCTGGTCATTGGGTCATTCTTACAGCCTTCAGGTAGCCTTTATACACAATGGAAATGTTAGCAGCACCCTTCTCTGTCTTTATCTCCCAATAGTACATAAGTTGATTTACATTACCTCATTTTGCCCTTATTATAATTGCTCATTTGAATTGCGTTTTTGTCTTTTTCATCAAGTTCTCATTCCCTGGTTAAAACCATGGCTTTTCCATGTGTTGCAATCTACATAGGAATAACCAATTCAGTCCTGCCTCTGAGTTTGTTTGAAGACTGGTAAAATAGTTAATGATCATATGAAGGAAGGAAAGCATAAATGACAGAATAGTCATTTCTAAGACAAGTTCTGACTTCCCTGTATTTGTATTAGAATCTAGTCCTCAAAGGGGTCTATTTTGAAACCATTGGTCAGCAGATTATGAGTATCTGTATTTTGTAGAGCATTCATTTAGAATTAGTGAATATAGTTCTCATTTTCCTTTTGGTCCAATGAAAAGGGTAAAAGAATTTTTAAAGAATGTGAAAGGACTTTATGAAATCACATTACCATTAACTAAATAAAAATTTAATGCAATAAATCAATATAGTAATGAAAATGTCTAATTTTTATTGTTAGTTGATGTCAACCTTATCTTTGACTTATAAAACACTTTCAAAGCATTCTGAATATGTGAACTAATAACATTACAAATCTACAAGATAAAAGAAGGCAAAAAATTGGTAACTTCTGATCCAGATTTCCTGTAATTTTAATCATTGTGTGTATAACAAATAAGTAACATAAATCAACTGTTTGTAGGTTGCTGGATGATATGGATTATTGTGTTGATATCTAAATGTGGTCCAGACTTTTCTGAAGCTTTCAATTATTGATGATTCACAAATCACCATACTAATTTGTGTGGTTAGCTTAACCAGTGATTCAACAACTAACTTCATGTTTAGAAAATTTCATTTACCTATGTTTTTAAATGTATGTTAGGTTCTTAAATGGTTGATTTACAAATTCAGCTAACTCATTAAAATTCTAAATTTGAACTTTCATTGTTGATTATTATCATTATTTTGGTTGCTGCAAAACAATGCCAATTAACATTGCTTATAAGGATAAAAGAGACAGATTTTGTATCTGGATATTTTCAATGACTGACAAAGAGGTCTGTGAGAAACCAAAGATACTGTCCTTTTAGAGTGAGAATGAGCAGAGAAAAAGAAACTGTTAAAGATTGTTAGGTTGGTATTTGTTAAACAATAATTTCTGGGGAATTTTCTCCTTAAATATATCTCTTGTGCTTCACCCAGAGATTTGGCTTAGATGCCACGAATAATGATCTTCATTACAATAGTAGACCTTGATGAGAGTTCTGGCACACACATACACAAAAGGCATTTGTGATACTTTATATATACAGACATGTAGCACCATCTACTGGATTAGAGTACATGAATAAAATCAATAAACTATGCTTCCACTAGCAAAAGTACGAAAAAACAAATATCAAAGCTTCTTATAGTATTGGTTTAGCCGGTTCTTCAGGATTTGAAGACTGTTTTACTGATATGAGAGAATACTTTGATTTAAAAGGCCATCTTTCCCCCTTTGTGCTGGGATCTAGGAAATAGTCACAGAAAAGAGCTGTTATTTGAAGTTACCCATCTACAGCAGCCGATTACTCTCTCTCTCTCTCTCTCTCTCTCTCTCTCTCTCTCACACACACACACACGTACATGTCCATATCCCACTGTATCCAACTCATTCACATGATTTTTTTCATGTGTCAGTGGTTTTCCATGGGCAAAATAAACACTGTAAGTGTTTATTTCCAGAGGTCTTCCCTCTCGCTGAAGTAGAAAATATTTTATTTAAATATAGTTTTGTCTCCTGTTATCAGGAGAAATAAATCCTTAGGACCAGCCATTCATCATTTCATTAATTCATTTGATTTAATTTAGCAATTACTATGTGCTAGCAACATTTATAAAAAGGGAAAGGAACAACAATTTCAGGAATACTGCATAAAAATTTGGCTGTTATGTCAATGCTCTTTTGTAAAGACTTATATCTATCTCTTTCATTAAGGTGCAACAGAATAGCCAAATATTAAATACAGCCTTATAAAATGTACAAGTTTTCTAAATGTTATAGATACTGGCTAAAGCACTCACCACTAAAAACATGTTTTGTTTGGTAGGGAAATTACAGAACATAGCAATTATAGGATACCTCTGGCATTCTTCTTATGAGACTGCTATTTCATTATCGAAGTCAATAATACGTATAACCAAATGGATTTCCTCAGGAAATAGTGAGTGTCTAGTCAGTGAGAGTGTAAAAGCATTGCATGTTGCTGAATGTATGTCTTAGCTGGGGCACAATTTGAGGTTTCTTCCAATCCTGAGGTTATACAAATGTTCTGTATCTAGCCATATGTATCTATGTTAATAATTACAAGGTTCTGTGTTGGAAGATAATATACTAAATGTGTCAGTTCTCCTTAAGTTGTTCTTTATTCCAGGAAATTTTGATCAACATTTCTAAGGCCTATTTTTTTTTTTAACTTGACAAAGTTGATTTCAAAGTTCATTTGGGAATATAAGTTTTTGAAATTAAGTGAAAAACCTTAGAAAAAGAAGAATAGTTGTGATGATGGTTCTACAATATTAAAAAGTTATGCTCCTTAAAACAGTGCTGTCTTGGTGTAGAGATAAATAAATGAAACAGAAGACATCCAGAAATATATGTTTACATATATACAACTTAATGTACAGAACAGATGTATTTCAAACCAAAGGAGAAAGATCAACTATTTAATTAATGATAGTGTGACAATTGCTATTTGTTTTGAAAAAGAGTTATGAATCTACTTCCTCTTATACACAAACATAAATTCATATGTGTTAACATTTTTAATGTAGAATATATAATTATAAACATACTAGAAGAAAATACTGTAGACCATTTTTATAATCTTTGGGAAAGACCTTCTTAGTGTGGCACAAAACATAAAAGTCAACAAGGAAAAGAATGACTGGTTTAATTACAAAGTAATTTAAAAGTCCTCTTTTCATTCACACATTTATTCTCTCAATAGATATTTATTGAGCACTACCATGTACCAGGTAGTGTTCTAGTTTCTCAATATAGGATGAACAAAATGCATATTATTCCTAACTTTATGCATCTTATAGTGTAGTGGCAAAGATAGAAAATGGATAAGTGAACAAGCAAACAAAAGCATAATTACCAATTATGGTAAGTTGTCTGAATGTGAAAGATGCTATAAGAGAGAATAACAGGGAAAAGCTACTTGGATTGAATGGGTATGAAGGGTCTCTCTAAGCAGGTGATATATAAACTGAAGCATATGGAGTCCTGAAAAATATTATAGAACTTGTCATTAGGGAAGGAAAATGGTCCAGGTGGAGGGACCAGCATATATAAAGACCCTGAAGCTGGAAAGACCTTGGTTATCTGATGATCTGACAAAACAGTTTTAAAAAGCCAGTGTGGCTGAAAGGTAGTGAATGATGATGATGGCAAGAGATAAGGTTGGAAAAAAAGGTAGGGTTTAGATTATGCAGGGCTTTGGTGATCAGGTTAGGGAGTTTGGATTTAATGCTAACTGATTTGGGAATCCATTGAAGGTTTTTATCCAGGAAAATACATCTGATTTGAGTTTTTTTTTCAAAAGATAACCCTTAAAATGAAACAACTTTGGAAAAAAAGTCTGGCATTTTCTTAACAAACTAAGCATACATCTACTTATGATCCAGTAACTGCACATCTTGGTATTTATCCAGGAGACATAAAATGTATTTCTACAAAAAGACAGGTATGAGGGTACAGGTTAACAACTCTGAAACTACTTTAAATGTATATTGGGGTTGAACAAATAAGTAAATGGGGGAGCAGATGTAGCTCAGTGATTGAGCACCTGCTTCCCATGTACAAAGTCCTGAGCTCAATCCCCCGTACTTCCTAAGGAAAAAAAAAAGTAAATGGATTATGGCTGGGAATAGTCTTGTTTCTTACTGTCAGAGAGAGTAGTTACAAATGAGTAAGAAGGAAAGACTAAAATGTGGTACTAGATTAGAATCAGAGACATCAGTGTGAATTTGTGTTTGGCTTATATAGACAGATACAAAAACAGTTATACATATGTATGAATTCATGGATTAACATAAATGCATAAATTGCCAAGCTCTATCTGCCAAGAGGGCCCAGAAGCAATGCCACCCCAATGCTGAGAGGACCCAGTTGAGCAACGAACATACCCAACACCAAGATCTTGGCTTCTAAATACCATTCTCCAATAAGAGGAACCAGGGCTCCTTGGAGAAATGGATGATGCTAGGGCTGCAGCAGGGAAAACACAAGATGAGCCTGGAGAATCCTGTAGCACCAGAAAGTAAGGAGGTGCTCAAAAACAAAAGGCTGT
>PVKH010024131.1:0-13701 GCA_004027955.1 Chaetophractus vellerosus
TCTCACACTTCTGGGCTGGGTGGGACCATGATATTATTTTCCCTGAGACCCCACAGGGAATGAAAGATAATTTGTCTTCTTTACACCCTCCCTATTGCCCTGGGCTTGTTCTTGAGTAAACAGAGTAAGGGAGGGTGTGGCCATTCAAGGGAGGAGAACAGCTTCTGAAAATGTTTGTTTGTGAAACTTAGCCCACAGTGAGGACATCACTTCTGTCTCACCTTTGGAGTTACAGTGAGTGCATTCCCCTCTAACACCTGGAGTCTAATCTGAGAGGTCTGCCAAAGACTGCCATCTGCTGGCAGACCAGAAAACTGCATGAAAAGAAGGGAAAATAATAAATAAATTGAGAGATAGATAGATAAATAAATAAATAAATAAATAAATAAATAAATAAATAAATAAATAAATACAATCAAATACTTTTAATGCCTTCTTCTCCAAGGCCCTTGGAAACTAACCTGCACCTCATTACTGGGTCTTTAGCTTTGGTTTGAGCAGTTGAACAGGAGCAATCCTTAATACACAGAATGAGCAGAACCAAGAATCAAAGAACAATGGTAACAAAGAGCTACTTAACAGTGAATTCTTTGGCAAGAGGGAGGTACCGAATATCAAAGTAAACTCAGCATCATGATCAGATGCCAATATATCAGCAAAAGATTACTAACCTTACTAAGAAAAAATATGTGACTCAGGCAAAGGAACAAATAAAAACCCCAGATGAGACAGAAGACTTGAAGCAACTAATGAATGAGGTTCACATAGGTCTCCTAAAACTATTCATGGAGTTGAAGGACAAAATGGCTAAATAAATAAAAGACATTAATAAGATACTGGGTGAGCTCCAATTGGTTGCTCCTCCCACATGACACACTGTTCGTTGTGGGATTCATTGTTCAGTGAGGGCTGCTCTGGGCTGTGGGACCCCAGATTGCTAGCCATGTTAGGTCAACCCAGCCTACAGCAGCCATCACACTGATCAATCAGCAGCCATCATCTTCAAGGCTAAACCTGCCAGCTGCAAAAAGGTTCAGATAATGGTTAGAATTTTCAGCAATATAGAATTTTTTAATTAAGGTTGAGGTGAAAAGTCTGACTTTGAACTCTTCATGGAGGACTACATCCTTTCAATCCTGAATCATATGTAATGATGTTATTGACTTATTAATCTATTAAAAATATTTTCTTTAACTAGCTATGGTATTTGGTAAAACATAGGAGTTTTAACAAGAAGTTTTACAAATATCCATTACACTTACTCTTGTGGTTTATACACATTTTAATACTTTCAATCTAATAGGTTATTCCACTTCATAATTTATGTTTATCACCTTTATCACCTCTATTAAAGAGCATGCTTTGTATTGCTAAAATGAGTTAAAGCATAAGATACCACCTCTTTTAGAAGAAGCATTTACAAAATATTTTCTTCATTCCTCTTCTAATAATGAAGATTTTTTTAAATTTTTTTGCCCATATGTTTTCACCAACCGGCCAGTCACGTGGCATAACATTTCTTATACAGGTAGCTTTAGTGTTTCTGAGGTATTTCTGATGCAAGTACCTCACACAAGTTTGAATTCTTACTTTTTTCCAAGTATTGGATTAACAGGAACAACAAAAAAGGCAAAATATTATTCAATACAAAAATACCTTTTATCAAAATAAAAATACATCAAAAGTAAATAAAAAAAACAAACAAGATGATAGGTGAGCATAAAGAAAAAGTAAAAATCTTAGGTATAAAAATAATATTTTATGGAAATGAAAGACACAGGAGGTGAGATTAAAAATACAATAATAGAGGCATAATACAGTAGATAGGAAATCGTAGAAAAAAGAGTCAGGTCAGAACATCTAAAATTTTAAAGAGAGAAGAACAGAGATAGAAGAGAATGGAAAAAATTGAGCAAGTGCTCAGGGAGTTGAATGATTGCACAAAGTGAACCAATGTACTCTTATGGGACTTCCAGAAGAAGAGAAGGGAAAAGAGGCAGAAAGAGTATTTGAGGAAATAATGGCCAAAATTTTCCCAACTCCTATGAAAGATATGAATATATGTGTCCATGAAGCACAGCATATGCCAATAAGAATAAATTGAAGTAGGCCTACCACAAGACATATAATATTCAGAATGCCAAATGCCAAAGATAAGGGGAAAATTCTGAATGCAGCAAAGGAAAAGTGAAACATCACACACAAAGGATGTCCAGTATGACTTAGTGCATGTTTCTCTTCAGAAACCATGGGGGCAAAAAGGCAGTTGTATGATATAGTTTCAGTACTGTAAGAGAAAATCTGCCAGCCCAGAATCTTTGTCTAGCAAAACTGTCCTTCAAATATGATGGTGAGTGTAATATAGACACAGATAAACAGGAACTAAGATAATATGTTAATAAGAATCCAGCTCTTCAGGATACTCTAAAGGGAGTTCTGCAGCCAGGAAAAATAAAAAATAAGAAAATTGAAATAATAAAAAAAAAACTGAAAAACCAGAGAGAAAGGCTTGGAGGAGAGTGTAGAAATGAAGAATATCAGAAAGTTTGACCAAAATGGTAAAAAGATAGACAAAATAAAGATATGACATATGAATTAAACTCCCCACTCAAAAGACAGGCTGACAGAATGCATAAGAAAATATGAGACTTCCATATGCTGTCTGCAGAAGACTCATAGACTCAAGGATGAAAATAGTCTGAAAGTAAAATGGTGGAAAAATATATTTCATTCAAACAGCAACCAAAAAAGTGCAAGAGTACCTATACTGGTGTCAGACAAAACAGACTAAATGCAAAAAACTGATAAAAGATGCAGAAGATCATTATTACTAATAAAAGACACAATCCACCAGGAAGGAGTAACAATGATAAATACCTATGCACCTAACCAGGGTGCCCCAAAATACATGAGGCAATCTCTGTCAAGAAATAGATGTCTTTACAATAATAATTGGAGATTTCAACATGCCACTCCTATCAATAACTAGTGCATGTAAACAGAAGATCAACAGGGAAATAGAGAACTTGGAAAATGTGTTAAAAGAGCTGGACCTGACAGACATATACAGAACATTGCACCCAAAATCAGCATGTTATACATTCTTCTCAAGTGCTTATGGATCTTTCTCTCCAGATAGAACACAGATTGCACCACAAAACAGCTCTCAATAAATTTAAGAAGATTAAAATTATACAAAGCACATTCTCTGATTATAATGGAATGGATCTGGAAATTAATAATAGGAAAGGTGGAAAGTCACAAATATATGGATGCTAAACATCATACTCCTAATCAGTGGGTCAAAGAGTAATTTGTAAGTGAAATTAGTAGGTATCTTGAGATGAATGACAACATGAACAAAATTTATGGGATACAGTGAAAGAAGTGCTGAGAAGGAAATTTACAATCTTTTTGCTTAGATTATATAAATGTTACATAAAAAGTGTAGGGGATTCCTATATGCCCCACTCCCTACCCCTCCCACACTTCCCCACATTAACAACATCCTTCATTAGTGTGGTATATTTGTTAACAATGGAAAACATATTGGAAGATTGCCACTAAATGTGGACTATAGTTTACATCATATTTTAACCTCTCTCCTACATATTTTTGTAAGTTAGGACAAGCTATAGAAATTTATAGTCTTAAATGCCTATATTAAAAAGGACAAAAGCTAAAATCAAAGACCTAACTGAACAACTGGAGAAACTAGAAAAAGAAGAATAAATCAATCACAATATATGCAGAAAGAAAGGAATAGCAATGATTAGAGCAGAAATAAATGAAATTGAAAACAAAAATGCAATAGAGAAAATCAACAAAACCAAAAACTGGTTCTTTGAGAAGATCAATAAAATTGACAAACCCTTAGATAGAATTTTAAAAAAGGATAAAATATACAAATAAACAAAATTAGAAACGAGAGGAGGGAAATCATGACCAGTCCCACAGAAATAAAAAGACCATAAGAGGATAATATGAGAAACTGTATGCCTACATAGTAGACAATCTAGATGAAATGGATAAATTTCTAGAAAAGCACAAATAACCTATTTTGATTGTATGAGAAATCCAAAATGGAAAAGTGGAAGTAAAACTCTCACTATTTGCAAATGACATGATCTTATATTTTGAAGATTCCAAAATATGTACAACAAAGCTATTAGAGCTAATAAATGAATTCAGCAAAATGGCAGGATACAAGATCAACATGCAAAAATCATTAACCTTTCTATGCAGTAACAATGAGCAAGACGAGGAAGAAATAAAAATTTTCCATGTACAATAGCAACAAAATCTCAAATATCTAGGAATAAATTTAACCAGGAATGTAAAGGATCTGTATTAAGAAAACAATGAAACTCTGCTAAAAGAAATCAGAGAAGACCTAAAAAACAGAGGGACATTCTGTGTGCATAGATTGGAAGACTAAACATCATGAAGATGTCAATCCTACCCAAACTGATTTCTAGATTCAATGCAATACCAATCAAAATTCCAACAGCTTACTTTACAGAAATAGAAAAGGAAATTAAGAAATTTATTTGGAAAGGAAATTTATCACAAATAGCCAAAAACATCCTAGAAAAGAATGATGTGGGAGGATATTCACTTCCTGACCTTCAAGTGTATTATATAGCAACAGGGGAACCAGCTGTGGCTCAATTGGTAGAGCACTGGTTTACCACATGGGAGGCCCCAGGTTCGGTTCCTGGGGCCTCCTTGAGAAGGCAAGCTGCTGCGAGATGGCAAGTCACCACAAGCAGGCAAGCTGCCATGAGCAAGGCAAGCCACCACGAGCAAGGCAAGCTGCCACAAGCAAGCAAGCCACCGTGCGGTGAGCTAACTCGGCGGGATGCTGCAACAGGGAGAGACAAGGAGACACAGAAGAATGCCAAAAGCAAAAGTGAACACAGCAAGAACAAGCAGCAATGGGGGAATATATAAATAAAAAAATAAAAAAATAAAGCAACAGTGGTCAAAACAGCATGGTATTGGCATAAGGATAGACATATTGATGAATAAATTTGAAATAAGAGTTCATAACTAAACCCTCATCTCTATGGTCAACTGATTTTTGATAAGCCTTCCAAGTCTAATTTTCTGGGACAGTACAGTCTCTTCAACAAATGGTGCTGGGAGAACTGGATATCCATAACCAAAAGGATGAAAAAGGGCCTCTATCTCCCTCCCTATACAAGAATCAACTCAAAATGGATCCAACACCTAAATAAAAGCCAAGACCATAAAACACCTGAAGATAATATAGGGAAATATCTAAAAGACCTTGCAGTAGCTGATGATCTCTTACACCTTACACCCAAAGCCCATGCAACAAAATAAAAACTTGATAAATGAGACCTCCTTAAAATTAAATATATCTGCATCTCAAAAGACTTTGTAAAGAGGGTAAAAATGCAGCCTACTCAATGGGAGAAAATACTTGGAAATTACACATTCACAAGTGTAGTATCCCTGATATATAAAGGGATCCTACAATTCAGTAATAAAAAGAAATATGCTCTGATTTTAAAAATGGGTAAAAGACCTGAAGAGACAATTTTCTGAAGAAGAAATACAAATGCTGAAAAATCACATGAAAAAAAATTGCTCAACATAATTGGTGATTAGGGAAATGCAAATCAAAACTGCAATGAGATATCATTTCACACCTGCTAGAATGGCCACTATTAACCAAACAGAAAATTACAACTGATGGAGAGGATGTGGAGAGATAGGAATGTTTATGCACTATTTTTGGGAATGTAGAATGGTACAGCCTCTACAGAAGTCTGGTGGTTCCTAAGGAAGTTGGGTATAGATCTGTCATGTGATGCAATACCACTGCTAGGTATGTACCAAGAACTGAGGGCAGTTACACAAAGAGACATCTGCACACCAATGTTCATAAATATGTTATCCACAATTGTCTAAAGATGGAAAAACACAGATATCCATCACCTGACAAATGGATCCACAGACTGTGGTCTATACACTTGATGGAATATTATGCAGCTGTAAGAAGAAATGAAGTTGTGAAGCATATGACAATGTGGATGAACCCAGAAGACATTATGTTGAATGAAGTAAGTCAGGTACAAAAGGAAAATATTGTATGATTTTGCTATTATGTAATAAATACATCTTCTAGATAGGCAAGATGGTGTCAGTTTAGGTGTGCAGTCACCAGCTCTTAAAAAGAGGATGGCTGATTGGGGGTGGGAGCCTGCCTGGCTGGTCTTTTCTGGGAACCTGGGGGATGGAGGACTTGGGTGCATCAGTCTGGAGGGAACTGGACTGTGAGGTGCACTGCTCAACATAAAATCATGAGTTTTTTCTCCCCAACTGGAAACACAGGTGGCTAAACCCTGTTCTCTGGGTGGGAGGCTGGGCAGTCTGAGTCCATGCCAGTAGACTGGTAAGAGGGGGAATAAACTCTGAGAGTGGGAAGGTTCTGGCAAAGGGTGGAGAAGGGTTTCCTTTCTGTGGGTTTGGTCACCAGGACACCCTAGCAGTTTTTGCGAGTGAATTAGCCAGCTGGAAGTGGTGCTGGGCTGAGAGGAGAGGCGATTATGTGGTGCATGGCTAATTTATCTAACTGTGACACAGAGGCTAGGCTCAGGAAAGGGCAGAGACAGCAATTTTACACCTCCATGCTGAGTAACACATTCTCAGCTCCCCTGGGGGGATCAGACAGGGGGGAAGTAATAGACAAGTCTCCATGAGCCTATTTGGGGTCCCCTCACATTAGGGGGATGTCTAGAAGGGGCATTCCTTAAGGACCCTTATTTCATTAAAAAAAAAAAAAAGAGAGAGAGAGAGACAGAGAGAGAGAAACATATTGACTTGCCTTAATTTCTAAATTCTGCCTCAAAACCTGAAGGGAGAAGTCTACAGGGTAGTTGATTAATGAATGCAGGCTGAGAGGTTCCACAAGGGCCCAAAAAGGAACACTGTTCTCCCTTAGCTTTGACTGCATGCTTATGTGTTTCACTGGTTCTTCTGTGTTCGCTGGTTGGTTGTGTCTTACCTCTACTCTCTCCTCTTTTTTTTTAATTAGGTGCTGATAGATTTTTTTCTTCCTTGCTGGATTTCTTCTTCCATGACTTTTCATTCTCTGTGTATAGTGATTGTGTCTACCAATTCTATATCTTCTCCTTCCTTCATCTTTCTACCTTCAGCTTTATGCTGTGGCTCTTAAATTTCACTTTTTTCATTTGCTCTCAACTTCACACTTGTTAACTTCTATGTTGTCTATTTTGTTCTCTCTTCTCTCTTTCTTTTTGTATTAGCTTTTTCTTTCAGCCTTTTCTTTATTAGATTTCTCACTCCTCATCATTCTGGCCTTATAAAATATTCTATATATTTTCCTCTATTTGATTCCCCATTCCATTGTAGGCACTCCAATTTTTCCCCTATTACTCTACACTGCCTACATGAGTTAAATATTCAATATACAAAGTCTGATATGGCCACTCTTCTAAATTTTATCAATATTACTATTATCACTTTTCATTTCTTACCCCTTTCAATTGCTCTGTCCCTAATCTTTTTCCTCAAAGGGAATATAGAAAAAAGCAAGGAAATACAACAAGAGGAAGAGTATGAAAGAGAAAACTTAACATACACACAGAACTATAAGCTAAATAAAATTCTAGAGCAGAGAGAGGAGCTAATCAACTGAACAAACCCATCAAGATAAAATGATGAACAGAGGGTAACAAAAAATTACAAGCCATACTGAGAAACTGGAAGACATGAACAATCCCAAGAACAAACCAAAAACCAGGAAGAGATGCAGATCATAGAACAACTAATCAAAGTTGTCCAAACAAATATCATGGAACAACTTAATGAAGTGAAGGAAGAGATTAAGGATATTAAGAAGACACTGGGAGTACATACTGTAGAAATTGTAAACATACATAAAATATAATGGATACGATATCGATGAATAGCACAATCCAAGAAATCAAAAAGACAATGGATTCACATAACAGCAGATTTCAAACAGAGAGAAGAAAGAATTAGTGATGTATATCTGAAATAAAAAAGATAGATAAAAAGATAGAAAAAATCCAGCAGGGAATCAGGGATTTAACTGATAACTCAAAACATACAAATATAAACATTATAGGCATGCCAGAAGGAGAAGAGAAGGGAAAGGGAACAGAAGGAGTTTTGAAGGAAATAATGACTGAAAACTTCCCAATCCTATTGAGGGAGATGGATGTACATATCAAGGAAGCACAGTATACCCTAAACAATATAAATCCCAACAGGCCAACTCCAGGACATATACTTGTCAAAATGTCCAATGCTCAAGACTAAGAGAAAATACTCAAGGCAGCAAGAGAAAAGAGAACCATCACATACAAGGGAAGCACAATTTGATTAAATGCTGACATTTCAGCTGAAGCCATGGAGGAAAGAAGACAGTGGTATGACATAGTCAAGGTATGAAAAGAAAAAATCTTCCAGGCAGTATTTCTCTATGCAGCAAAGCTGGCATTCTTAAGTGACGGAGATTCAAAATATTCACAGATAAACAGAAATTAAGGGAAAGTGCAAAAGAAACCGCACTTTAAGAAATACTAAAAGAAGCTCTAAAGGTTGAAAGGAAAAAACAGGAGAGAGACAGCTGGAGGAGAGTGTAAGAACAACTAAAAATACATAAAGAGAAACAAAAACTACATAGGACATACATAAACCCAAAGAAAATAATGCAGATGTAAGAAATTCATTGAGAGTAACAACACTGAATATTAATGGGTTAATCTCACCAAGCAAGAGATGCAGAATGGCAGAATAGATAAAGAAAAATATCCCATCCATATGTTGTCCACAAGAGACTCACCTTAGACTCAGGGATTCAAGGAGGCTGAAAATTAATGGCTGGAAAACAATTTTACAAGCAAATAATAAAAAATGGGCAGGGCTAGCTATCCTAATATAGCGCAAAATAGACTTTAAATGCAAAACAATCATAACAGACAAAGATGGACACTAATTGTTAGTAAAAGGTGTAACCTCTCAAGAAGAGAGAACAATCATAAACATTTATGCACTTAATCATGGTGGCTAGCACATGAACACTGGAAAATCTGAGTGCAGAAATAAATGCCTCTACAATTATAGTGGGGGACTTTAATACACCATTATCACCATTAGACAGAACATCTAGACAGAGAATCAGTAAAGAAACAAAGAACCTAAACAATACATTAGAGGCAATGGACCTAATAGACATAAACAGGATGCTACACCCTAATACAGCAGGATATACATTCTTCTCGAGCACAAATGGACCACACTCCATGATAGACAACATGCTAGGTCCCAGAAAAACTTTCAATGATTTCAGAATGATTGACATTATATGAAGTAATCTCTCTGACCACAATGGAATGAAATTGGAAATCACTAAGGGCCAGAGAACTAGATTTGGGATGAAGATATGGAAATTAAACAAGACACTCTTGGACAAACAGTATGGGTCAAGGAGGAAATCTCAAAAGAAATCAGTAACTACTTCAAATAGAATGAAAATGACAACAGAACATATCAAAACCTATGGGATGGGGGCCTGCTGTATAGGCCAGTTGGTAGGGTGCCAGTTTACCACATGGAAGGCCCCAGGTTTAGTCCCCAGGCCTCCTTGAATGGGCAGACCACCTCAAGAAGGCAAGCCAATGCAGGCTGGGCACGCTGCCACAGGTGGGGTATGTTGCCGAGGGCAAAGGCAAGCCCCCACGTGGGCAAAAAAAGGCAAGCCTCTGCAGGCAAAGAAAAGCCTCCACAAGCAAGGGTGAGCCCCCATGAGCAGGCAGGCCACCACACCGGTGAGCTGACTTGGCAGGTCGCCCCTCCAGGGAGAGACAAGCTGACACAGAGGAACACAGAGAAAAAATGAACACAGCAGAAAAAACAAAAAGGGGGAATGTATAAAAAAAACAAACCTATGAGTTGCATTCAAAGCAAAATTGAAAGGGAAATTTATAGCTCTAAATCCATATAATAAAAAGGATGAAAAGATAAAATTGAAGTATTAAATGAACACCTGAAAGGATTTGAGAAACAATAACACACTAATCCCAAAGGAAACAGAAAGAACAAACATTAAAGCAGAGCTATATGAAAGAGAAAATAAGAAAGCACTACAAATCTAAAAAAAAAAAAAAATCTGATTCTTCAAGAAGATCAATAGAATTGCCAAACCCTTAGCCAGACTAACAAAGAAAAAGAGAGAGCAGAAGCAAATACACAAAATAAGAAATACAGAAAGGGATATCACTACTGACCCCACTGAAATAAAGAATATCAAAAAAGGATACTTTGAAAGATTACATGCTAACAAAAATGATAATTTAGAGGAAATGGACAGCCTACACTGATGAAAGAACAAACTGATGAACTCAAAATCCCAATTACAATGAAAGAGATAGACTCAGTCATCAAAAACCTCCCAAATAAGAAGAGCCCAGGACCAGATGGCTTCACAGCTGAATTCTATCAAACATTCCAGAAAGAACTAACACCAATCCTGCTTAAGCTCTTCTAAAAAATAGAAATAGAGGGAACATTGCCTAACTCATTCTATGATGCCAACATTACCCTAATACCAAAGCCAAACAAAGGTACGACAAGAAAGGAAAATTACAGACCAATAACTCTAATGAATCTAGATAGTAAAATCCTCAACAAAATTCTTCCTAATCACATTCAATAACATATTAAAAGGATTATACAAGATGACCAAGTGGGTTTTACCCCGAGTATGCAAGGATGGTTCAACATAAGAAAATCAATCAATGTAATACACCATATAAACAGATGGAAAGAAAAAATTCACATGGTCATCTCTATAGATGCAGAAAAACATTCAACAATATAGAGCACACTTTCTTGATAAAAACCCTGCAAAGGATAGGAATAGAAGAAAACTTCTGAACATGATAAAAGATATATATGAAAAACCGAAAGCTAACATCATCTTCAACAGGGAAATCATAAGAGACTTCCCTCGAGATCAGGAACAAGACAAGGATGCCCACTATCACGACTCTTATTTAACATTGCCCTAGAAGTACTTGCTCGAGCACTGAGGCAAGAAAAAGATATAAAAGGCATCCAAATTGGAAAGGAAGAAGTAAAAATTTCATTATTTGCAGATGACATGATCCTATACTTAGAAAGCCCCAAGAAATCTACAACAAAGCTGCTCAAACATATAAAGGAACTCTGTGATGTTGAATACAATAAGATCAATGCTGAAAAATCAGTAGCATTTATGTACACCAACAATGAGCAATCTGAGGAGGAAATAAAGAAAATCAATACCATTTACAATAGCAACAAAAACAATCAAACACCCAGGAATAAATTTAACTAAAGATGTAAAGCACTTATATGCAGAAAACTACACAATATTGTTAAAGAACATCAAAGAAGACTTAAATAAATGGAAGAATATCCCCTGTTCATGGATAGGAAGACTAAATATCATCAAGATGTCTATCCTACCAAAATGAATTACAGATTTAATGTAATCTCAATAAAAATTAACACTGTATTTTTTAAGGAATTGGGAAAACTAACTACAAAATTTATTTGAAAGGGTAAGAATCCCTGAATTTACAAAGACATATTGAAAAAGAAAAATGAAGTTGTAGGTATCACACTACCTGACTTCAAACCATACTATAAAGCTACAGTGGTGAAAACTGCATGGTATGGGCACAAGGATAGACATATTGACCAGTGGAACCCAAATGAGAGTTCTGATATGGATCCTCACATATACAGTCATCTGATATCTGACAAGGCCACCAAGCTCAATCAGTAGGGACAGAATGGCCTCTTCAACAAGTGGTGCATGGAAAACTGGATATCTGTATGCAAAAGAATGAGAGAGGAACACCATCTCACACTCTATATGAAAATTAACACAATATGGATCAAAGATATAAATATAAGAGCCAAGACCATAAAAACCTTGGAGGATAATGTAGGAAAGGAAACCATCTAACGGAGCTTTTAATAAGAAATGTTTTCATGGAATTCACACCCAAAGCACCAGAAGCAAAAGAAAAAATCAATAAATGGGATCTCCTCAAAATTAAAACCTTTTGCACCTCAAAGGATATTGTCAAGAAAATAAACAGGCAGCCAACCCAATGGGAGAAAATATTTGGCAACCATATATATGGTAGGAGCCTAATATCTTGCATATATAAAGAGATTCTGCAACTTGAAAATAAAAAGACTAACTACCCATTGTAAAAATGGGCAAGTGGCCTAAAAAGACACTTCTCCAAGGGAGAAATATAAATGGCTAAAAACACATGAAAAAATGCTTTACATCTCTAGTTATTAGAGAAATGCAAATCAAAACTACAATGAGATACCATCTCACACCCTTTCGAATGGTGGTTATTAAAAAACTGCAGACTATAAATGTTGGAGAGGGTGTGGAGGAATGGGAATCCTCATCCACTGCTGGTGGGATTGTGGATTTGTCCAGCCACTGTGGAGGACAGTATGGTGGTTCCTCAAAAAACTAAATATATATCTTCCATATGATCCATCAGTTCCACTGCTCAGTATATACCCAGAAGAATTGAAAGCAAAGACACAAACAGATATATGTACAGCAATGTTCGTAGCAGCATTGTTCACACTTGCCAAAAGTTGGAATCAACCCAGGTACACAACAAAAGATGAATGGATTAAAAAATGTGGTACATACATACAATGGAATATTACTCAGCAGTAAGAATGAACATAGTGCAAACACACGGGATAACATGGATGAATCTTGAAGACCTTATGTTAAGTGAAGCAAGCCAGACATTGAAGGATGAACTGTACATGACCTCACTTATATGAATTAAGGAAACTGATCATCCCCTGAGAACTAGGGTCTGAAAGATAGGTTTCCAAGAAAGAGAAAGAGAAGAGAAAGTAGTGGGACATAATCCTAGGGACATCATTTGATGTGATGTTTTGGAGTGTGGTTGTGTGTTGAGGGGATGGGACAGGTGGGTGGTGATATTGTTGGGTTCTGGGGTGCAGGTTTGTTGGCTGGGAGGACATGCCGGTTGGAGAGCCCTGGATGCTTTAGGGTGGTGGAGGGGATGTTTGAGGGGTTGTGATGGCTGAGCTGGCAGTGCTCTTGTAGCAGTGTGGAGGGTAGGTGTTGCATCTGGGGGGTGCAGGTTGGGGGGCATTCAGTGTGGCATATCTGGGGGAGGTCTCAGGAATATGTGGGAGTGTTCATCCTGTCTGTGGTGTGTTGTGTTGGTGGGTGGAAAACCCGCACGGTGGGGGAGGGAGATGGACTCCCTAATTTTGAGGGTCTGATTCACTCAGAAATAGACAGGAGGGCAAGTCTTGGGATCAGGGATGGTTCTGGTGGGGGATGAACTGGTGAGCCAGGACACTCTGTTGCGTGTATCTGTGAATCCAGTTTCTGTGGAGTGGAGCCAGGGGGTTTTGCGGGCCCTGGGTAGGGGGAGGGATAGGGTGGATTGAACGGGTGGTGTTTGGTGGGCATGTGGAAGTGTTTTCCATTGCCATGCGGTGGTGGACACGGGACAGGGTGTTTGTCATCAAAATTTATAAAAGTGTACCATCTAAAATGTGGACCTTGATGTGGGCCAATGACAAAGTTTGGAAACTATGTTTCACTATCTG
>PVKH010024132.1:0-13694 GCA_004027955.1 Chaetophractus vellerosus
ATAGACAGCATATAGATGGCTTATATTTTCTTATCCATTCCACCAGCCTGTATCATTTGACTAGGGAGTTTAATCCATTAACATGCAATATTATTACTGTAAAGGCAGATTTTCACCCATATCTTGTTTTTACCACTCTTTTTACACTTTTAGTTACTTTTACTGATACAATCTTCATTTCTAGACTCTCCTCCAAGCCTCTCTCTCCTGTTTTTTCTTTTCAGGCTGTGGCACTCCCTTTAGTATTTCCTGCAAAGCTGGTCTCTTCCTTAAAAACTCTGTTTCTGTTTCTGTTTGAATATTCTAAACTTGTCCTCATTTTTGAAAAACAATCTTGCTGGATATAAGATCCTTGGCTGGCAGTTTTTCTCTTGCAGTTATCTTAAATATATCATACTATTGCCTTCTTGCCTCCATGGTTCCTGTTGAGAAATCGAGCACTTAATCTTATTGGGCATCCTTTGTATGTGAGGAATCTCTTTTCTCTTGCTGCTCCCAATATTTTCTCTTTAGCTTTGGCATTTGACATTCTGATCAGTATGTGATCTGGAGTAGGTCTATTTGGATTTATTTGGATGGGAGTATGTTGTGTTTCTTGGGCATGGATATTTTTGTCCTTCAATAGGGTTGGGGAATTTTCTACCATTATTTCCTCAAATTTTCCTTCTGCCCCTTTTCCTTTCTCTTCTCCTTCTGGGACACCGATGATACATATGTTTGTAGTCTCTTGTCGTCATTTGGTTTCCTGAGACCCTGTTCAGTTTTTTCCGTGGTTTTTCATTATCTGTTCTTTTGTATATTTGCTTTCAAAGGCCCTGTCTTCAAGCTTACTGATCCTTTCTTCTGCCTCTTCAAATCTGCTGTTTTGTGTCTCCAGTCTGTTTTTAGTATCATTTATTGTGCCTTTAATTCCCATAAGATCCTCTAGTTTTCTGTGTTTGCTTTCACATTCTTCTTTGCGCTCACCCACTGTCTTCTTGTTGTCCTTAATCTCTTTATCCATCTCATTGAATTCATTAAGGAGATTTGTTTGAACATCTGTGATTTGTTGTCTCAACTCCTTTATGGTTTATTCCTTTGATTGGGACGTATCTTCTTGTTTCTTGGTATGGATTCTAATTTTTTGTTGGTCTCTCAGCATGTGATTTACTAGATGTATTCATTCTTGGCCCCTTTTCTGTCTTTAGTGTAGGGCTTTCTATTTCATTTGGCTTTGTGCTACAGCCCCTCTTTGATACTTGGTTCAACTTATTTTTGAACTTTATAGTGGCTTGTGTTTAGCCAATCTAAAAATTTTCAGCTCTTTTTCATCTGTTTCTTGCCCTTTCTCCTTTGCTGGTTGTGGAATAGGAGTTGAGGATGTGGTTGGTACTGTTAGCGGTGGAGGCTGAAGTTGCCTTCTTTGCTCCAGGAACTGATGAAGCTCAATTCCTCTTCTTCCCCTGCCTGGGGCAGGGATGGAGTGAGAGGTGTGGGCAGCAAACTAAGCCGTGTGAGTCAAAACTGACTGCAGTTACCCAGGTAGACTGATGAATCACTGACGCCCGTCCTTCCCTGCCGTGAATGGGAATGGAGTTTCCAGTGTGCCCAGGAATCTAGTCCGTGCAGGCCAAAATGACTGCACTTGTCCAGAGATTTGAGGGAGCACTGTCCCTCCTCCTGCTCTGTCAGGAGTGGGGATGGAACCACAGGAGTACCCAACACTATTCCATGCAGGCTGAAAGCACCTGTAGTTGCCTGGAGAGGCTGAGGAAACACTACCCCCCTCCTATCCTATTGGAGGTGGAGATGTATCCACAGGTTTGCCCACCAATCTAGTGTGTGGGGGCCAGAAGTTGATGGGAGAGGCTGATGGTGTACTATGCTTCCGCCTGCCCTGTCAGGTGCAGGGATGTAGCCAGAGATGTGTCCAACAATCTGGTTTGTGCAGGCTGAAAGTGCCTGTAGAGGCTGGGAAAACTCTGTCCCTCTCTTGTCCTATTGGGGCATGGAGGCAGTCACAGATATGTCCAATAATCTAGTTTGTGTGGGCCGAAAGTGGCTTCAATTGCCCTGAAAGGCTGAGGGAACTCTGTCTCTTGTGCCTTGTCAGGGGTGGGGATGCATCCACAGGAGTGCTAAACACTAGTCCATGCGGCCAAAAGCACCTGTTGTTGCCTGGAGAGGTTAAGGAAACACTGTCCCCCACCTATCCTATCGGGGGCAGAGATATATACACAGGTTTGCCCATCAATTTAGTCTGTGCAGGGTGAAAGCACCTGTAGTCTGGAGCTTATGCTAGGGCTGCAATCTGACATGGGTGAGAGAAAAAACGGTCCCTACCTTCACTGAGATTTTCAGTCAGCCCCGCTTCCCCTTATGCTGGGGGTGGAGTTAAAATGGCTGCTACCAGCCTCTTTTTGCGTTGGACAGTTCAAATTTTAGCTGTACTTAGGATTGGACTTTAGCTAGCTGAATTTACTAATCAGTGGCTGAAATTGGTGTCTTCCCCCCTGTTTTTGGGAAATGGAACTTCCACCTCCAGCCAGGGAATAGCTTCTGAGGTGGCTTGTGCTGCCAATGGGGGATGGGCACTGGCCTCTGAGGCATGGAGTGCTCTACTCATGAATGTTCACTGCAGACGGGCAGTCTCCTTCTTCTGTTCTTCCAAGGAGGTTGCAAGATGCTCTTCTGGTCTCCTGGGCCCCCAAACAGGTGTTTTAGTAGCTCTGGGTGATTACTAACTGCCCTGTAGGTCAGGCTGACTCTTGGAGCTCCATACTCTGCTGCTATCTTGCCCCTGACTCCCATACTCTTTGTTTTTGATAGAACATTTTAATGGCTTCATTGAAATATAATTCACTTATACAACTCACTCTTCAAAGTGTACAATTCTATGTTTTTTTTTTAGTATATTAATATAATATAGTTTTAGAACATTTCCATCTCCCCTAAAAAGAAACCTCATACTCAATAATTGTCATCCCCATTATCTCCCTTTCCTCTCTCTGCTCCCCTTACACACAGTCTCAGGCCTAAGCAACCACAAATCTACTTTCTGTCTTTAGAGATTTGCCTATTCTGGACATTTCTTTTACACGGAATCACATATTTTGTGGTCTTTTGTGACTGACTTTTTTGCTCTTAGTATAATGTTTTCAAGGATTATCCATGTTGTGGCATGTATCAGTAGTTGATGTCTTTTTATTGCCAAATATTCCATTCTATGGATATACCATATTTTGTTTACCCATTCGTCAGTTGATGAACATATGGATTGTTTCCACATTTTGGCTATTATGAATAATGCTGCTGTGAACATTTGTGTACAGAGTTTTGCATAGATAGATGTTTTCCTTTATCTTGTGTATATATCTAGGAGTGGAATTGTTAGGTTGTATGTTAATTATATGTTTCACTTTTAAAGAAGCTGCCAAACTGTTTTCCTTAGTAGCTGTCCATTTAATATTCTCACCAGCAAAGTATTAGGGTTCTAATTTCTCCACTTCTTTTCCTATTCTTGTTATTATCTGTCTTTCTGATTATAGCCATTCTGATGGGTGTGTAGTGATTCTATTGTGCATTTCCCTAATGACTAATGATATTGAGCATCTTTTCATGTGCTATTGACCCTTTGTATTCTTCTTTGGGAGTAATATCTATTTGGATCCTTTGCTTATTTTTTTAAATTGGGTAGACCATTTTAATCTACTTTTTATGTTACAGGTTATATTTGTACTATTCATTTTTCTTCAGGTGATGTTTCTTAAGCATTTGCTAATGATTTTTAAGTAGTTGTGATATTTTATTAACTTGGACAAAATGTCATTTTCTATTAACTATTTCTGTTTCCTTAGATATCACTGCATAATCGACTGGCATTGCAGAAAGCCAAATTATCAGTCTATGTGCAACAGCCATTAGTATTGACCTGTGACCAGTTCACCTTTGAGTTTATGGGTAAGATCTTAGCTTTGGCTTAAAGTCTACCATGGTATGAGTCTTTTTTTAAAAGTACATTTGTCTGTATTTCTTGTCTGAATAGTGAGACTGTGAGCTTCCTGAAATCAATGATTATGTTATGATTTGCTTGTTTTTCTTCCACCATCAAGCATTGACATTCAATTAATAGTTGCTGAGTTGAAGTTTTGGGATTACATATTTTCAAGTGCTTTCTTTAACTAGGTTGATCTGTAATTATATTTAAATGCTATTATTTGGAAGCTTTCTTTATTGGTATGTTTCTCATGGCATATTAGTGAATCAGTAAGGTTTGTTGATAGGTATTGGCTTTTGGAATCTGGCCCAAATTTGAATTCTGGTTTTGATGCTCACTAGATGTGTAACCTTGGGCAAGCTTCTTTAGTAATTACTTGCAGCTTCAGTTTTTTGTTGTTTTTTTTTTAGGTTGGCAAAAAGGGGATAATAATATCTGTCTTACAGGGCTGTTTTGGGGATTAAATTAGATAATGAATTTATGTAAGATATCCATAATAATACTTCAAATACTAGATCCTTGGGGAGTGAATGTGGCTCAAGCGGTTGAGTGCCTGCTTCCCACATGGAGTTCCTGGGTTCAGTTCCTGGTGCCTCCTAAAAAAACAAAAAACAAACAACAAGCACAGCAAATGTAAAAACCAACTCAGGTGAGCCGATGTGGATCAGTGGTTGAGCGCCGGCTTACTACATATGAGGTTCTGGATTCAATCCCCGGCCCTGGTACCTCAAAAAAAAAAAAAAAAGACACCTCATAAATGTCTATTCTTAGTAAGATTTCTTTATATAGACTCCCTCATCCCCAACTACATACATCCAAGTTGTCATCAAGTCCTATTAAAATGATCCTTTTCTTTCTTTGCTGTCCCCATTCAGTCGAGGCTCCCATATCTTATTCATGAAGTCAAGAACATATCTCTCCTTTGTACCCCTGTGGAACCATCCCTTAGCTAAATGCCTGACAGGAAGTGGGCACTCAATAAATTTTCATTGAATGAATGAATGAATGAATGGTTGAGTGATTGAATGAAGTAACCTTGTATTCAATTCCATTGGTTTCATACTTTATTTTCTGTTTTCACAATACTTCTCAACTTATCTTTATAAAATGCATTCTGGACGAGTAATGTTTTTCTGATTAAAAATCTCCCATGGTTCTCTAATGCAGGTTGGAGGCCAAATACCTTATCCTAGAAGGCCATTCACAATTTGCTAAATTGCTACAACTACATCTATTTCCAATCCTCCCTTCCATGTTCTCCTGCAATCTCTGTTCTAGCCATGATAAAGTACTATTCCACCTGCCCTGCTGTCCAAATTGTCTTGCTCCTTTGGGTATGGATTTCTTTGTTTATGTTGCCTGTTTGAGAAAAGAGCAACAGTGTAATGGAAGCTATGTACCCTGGTTGTGGAATCAGTTCCCAGCTCTGATAGTAACTGTGTGACCTTGGAGAAGCCCTTAATCTCTCTGTATTCCAATTTCCTTATGTGTAAAAAACGGGGACAATAATAGTACCTATCTCATAGAAGTACAAGGATTAAATGAGTTAATTCTGGTAAAGGCTTAGGATGGAACCTGGCATTCAGTGAATGCCTAATCATTTTTAACTATTATTAATAGCAATCATTTAAAATTAAATAACATATATTTTATATTGTTTATAGCACCAGAGATGACTAGAACAGCAGCCTTTTCTGTTTTCCTGAAAGGAAGTTATATGCCATCTGAATTGGAAGGAAATGCAGTTGTTTCATATTCCAGACCAACAGGTAAACATACAGTTGTTAATGAATTTAGAAGCCTGATGATTCTTCATAAATTATTGGAGTTACAAGTTAAATGCTTAGGTATTTAAGATGGGAAAACACATTGTGAAATACTATTAAATAAAAAAAAGTTCTTGTCTAGTTTTAAATAGGATTGTATGTCTAAATTACTTTCATGTGTTATGACAGTGTATTCAGCTGATGTCCATATATAATGTGTGATTTCATCTTTTCAATTAATAGCAAATCTGATATTTTTTATTTGCATTAGAAGAATGGTATCTATTTAGACTTCATTTATTTGGACTAAAAGAAAAGGTTAGTCTGAATTAGTGAAAAAGTATATTACGGATTACTATAAAGTTAAGGTATTAGTCAGTGTTTCAGACATTGTTTTAGTGACTAGAGAAAACTCTCTAGGATCTTACATGTTGAAATATTTAAGAGCAGATATTTATGCAGACCAATTAAAATTTGGTTTGTATTTTTTTCAAGAAACTCTTTCTAATTTTTTTTAAAGGATACTTTTAGTCCAGTTCAGATTCAGTTGTTGTAAATTTCAGCTTAGTTGAGTCCAGTATTAAGTTTCTTTTTTCCCCTTCTGTACAGTGAATTCTTTACTGTTATAATAACAGCTAGATAATCAGTTAATTTGTAGAAAATAAAGAATATTAGTCACTGCTTTTTTAAAAAAACTTTTTAATGTAGTGATAACTGATAAGGTATATCAGCAATTTTGTGTTTATGTTTTTTAAAACATGTTTGTATAGTTTTCTTCATTTGGAAAGTTTAAAAAATGTTTTATTCATCTTTTTTTCTCCCCTTCATTTATGCCCTTCTTATTTGGCAATGTTTTAAAATAATTTTCATGTTTTTTTTCTTTTGTCTAAGTGAAATTTCTGACTTATGCATTGACAACTCCATATGTTCTGAGGTGATTTTATACCTTTTGTAAATGTTTTATAAATGTATTTCTTCTGCTTTGTAAGCTATTTTACTTTAAATTGTTAAAAGTTCATTTTTAGCCAGGAGTAACCATTTTCACTATTTACCTATATTTTCAGATATTTGTGTTATATAAATATTTTTGTTTAAACAGCTTTAATAAAGCTAGCTTCATAAAGAAATACAAAACTTCCATAAGAAATTAAAGAGTGATGGAGTTATTGGTTGGATATTTCTGAAAAGAGCATTGAGAGTTTTAATGTTATTTTCACTTGGAGTTGTGAAATAAAGAAATGAGAAACATTTGGCTAAAATCTCTAGGTCATTTATCATTAATTGAGCATTTCAGTAACCATAGACATTATTATGTCTTTTATCCTTGTTACACTACCAATACTTACTTGTAGACTGTGCTCATACCGTAATTTAACTGATTACTTCATTCCCATTCAAGGAAAAATAGTGACACTTTGAAAATAAATTTAAAATAGAGAAAAAGGAAGTGGAAAAATGTGTTATAAAGTTGTAAAATCCTTCTGTGAACTTATGGTTCCAGATTCCACTTTTGGCTATTATGCTTTTCTGTAGACAGAATTTAAAAGATTATGAATTATTACCAAACCAGCAGAGCATTGGTGTTAATTGGTTAAAAGTGAATTAGAAATTAAAGTTAAAGAAAAGTATGTAAAAGTAAGAGACTATGTAAACTAAGGTGCCACTCCCTCCCCCCCCAAAAAAAGACTTTACTCAATAATATTACCCACTGAAATTTCAATATTGTAAATAAAAGTTACTGGAAATTTAATATTCTTTAATTTGGCCTTCCACTCAATTTTTTTCCAAAAAAATTTTTTTTTTATTTAATTTTTTTTAGGAGGTACTGGGGATTAAATCCAGGCCCTCATACATGGGAGGCAGGCACTCAACCATTGAGCTACATCTGCTCCGCAAGGATTGTGCTTTTTGTTGTTGTTGTTGTTATTTTTTAGGAGGTATCAGAGAGTGAACCTGGGACCTCGTACATGAGAAGCAGGTGCTCAAACCACTGAGCTACGCCTGCTCCCCTTCAACTGTTTCTTAACCTATTCATTTAAAGCTCTTGATGTCATTTACATACTGCATCTGGTTTGCCAGTCTGGTAGAGCCTTTACCTTTTCCTTTGTTTTGCCACATTTACACTTGATTATCACACTCTTGTGACAAAGGACTTTTGATACTGGAAGTGCAAATATATTGTTGGCTTTCATTTATTCATGTTACTCTTCAGTTGTGAATTGATTTTAACTTGTGTTCGATTTGAGTGCCATTTAAATCATCTGTGAGATCTTGAAATTTTCAATTTATGCTTTTAAACAGATATGTATCCAATTTGTGTCATAATTTTACCACAGATAATTTGTTGTCTTGCATTCTTTCTCCCTACCCCACTTTGCATTATCTCTGCTGCATAGATCGAAATCCTGATGGTAAGTGAAAAGATAATTTAGAAAATAATGAATCTCAGAATTAAAATTTGGTTAATAAGTTGAATTGTTATTATACTGTGAATGAACTGTTTTTAACAGACTGCTGTTTTAACTTCAGAAACTTAGGATGATGCAATGCCTTGATCCTCTTATGAGGCAGATAGGAGATTATTTCTTCTCCATAGAGACTTGTCATTATTAGTTATTTCAGAATCATGAGAAAGAATGAAGCGAGGATGAAGAATCGAGTGACTTTTTGAAAAAGATCAAAGGTGTCATTACTAGAGTATTTCTGTAGGACATTATTTGAATATTTCTCTGTGACCTCCATTATCTTAGTTTGCTTGAAAGTAAGAAAGAGAAAAGTATTTTTGGCAGAATTCTAAATCTGTCTGTTTTCTATATGCCCCAACATATGCACCTTTTTCTTTAATTAAGAATGCCATTGGGGGCCGGCTGGATAGCCCAGTGGATAGGGCGTCGGCATACCACATGGGAGGCCCCGGGTTCGGTTCCCGGGGACCTCTCCTAGCGGGCAGACCGCCTTGAGAGTGGCAAGCCGCCATGGGTGGGCCAGAGCCGCTGTGGGCAGGGCAAAAAGCTGCCACGGACAGGGCAAAAGCCGCCACGGGCAGGGCAGGTCGCCCGTGAATGGTGCGCAGCCAGCCACCCGCGAACTGAAGCAAGAGCCGGCCGTGAATAGAAGCAGAAGCCGCCCACAAGCGGGGAAAACCACGCCTGCGCAGTGACCAAGTCTCGGCGCGTCGCCGCAACGGGGGGGAAGGGGAGATTTGTAATAAAAAATAAATAAATCTTTAAAAAAAAAAAAAAGAATGCCATTGGTGCCCACTTTGTGGGCCTATTCCTTGTCTTGTTTAGAATTTGTGGGGGAAGGTCACCAAGAGTCTACTGACCCCTTGAACTTGTCTGGGTCACTGTTGTTACCCATTTTGTTTTCTCCAAACTCTTTGTTTATGCTTCAGATATATTGCTTCTCATAATATGAATTCTATTAAATTTTTTCCTTTGGTGCCTCTACTAGATTTTGAGCTCATGAGGGCAGGGAGCCAGCACTCATCTTTGAATTGTACAGAACCCCCTCGCTGTCAGACTACAGAGCAGGCACTCTATAAGTATCTCTTACTTTGATTTTTTTTTTCCCTCTTAGACACAGAATTAATATTGTGGTTTACCTATTTTAAGATAAGTTTTAGATAAAATTAATAATAAATAAATAAATAATACTTAAAAAATAATCACAGCAATATTTATCCATACAGTTTTGGTGCTGTGAATAGCCTAAGTTGCATAGCAAGTATCATCTTGAAATCTGGGAAGTGAAAATGTGTTTTATGAGAAGTTATTTTAATATAAGTAAGCATTTAACTCAATAATATAAAGTGTACTTGTCAGATTAGAATTTGGTTCATTAAAACAATAGCTTATTAATAAAATTAATAAAATTATATTTTAAATCTCAAGATTGCATGTAACTGATAAGATTTCGGACTAAATTTTATAAGCCCTATGCTATTATTTAAATTATTTGTTTTAAATTTAAAATAAAAAATTAGCAATGGGCATTGTTTTAAAAATTTCTCTCTTATTGTAAATTCAGTTCAAACCATGATGAAAAAAAGACCACAATTTATGAAAATTTTAGTATTTCAATACAGAGCTAAAGCTGGTTTTAAAAATTTCTTATGATATATTTAAAATTTATAATTAAGCTTTAGGGAGTAGAGTTTAAATATTTAGCCTCACCTACTTGTCAAGAAAAGAATATGTTGCCACTTAGGTCTTACATACACACAAGGCTTCATATTTCAAAGACATCCATTTTATTGGCCTGATCTGTTCAGGCTGTATTACAGATAAGCAGTTCTGCTTTTACATGTGGAAAAAGAGAAGCAAACGAGGTTTTATGTTGTCCCATAAGAGTTGGTCTCCATTATTTCTCCATTAAAGTTACATGACATGGGCAGTGTAAAACATGACTGCAGATGAAGCACAGTACGTAGCCAGACATAACAGGAAGGGATCAAGGAAGTTCTGGCTACCAGACATTGCTACTGCTTTGGGGTTCCTTGTTTTCAATATGAAATTACTCTAGCAGGCCCCTGGAAAGAGTTCTAAAGGTATTATATAGATGTGTAATATACAGTTATAGTTACTCTAATTTATATAATATTTTTTAAAGCATATTTTGGCTTTCCTCTTGACAATGATACTGGGCTCTTGGGTGTGCCAGGTGTAATTAGTATTCTCTTCCTGGAAAAATTATTCTATAGGAACAGTTTAGATGTGAATTTTCTAAGTGTTAAAAATTTTGTGATTAATTGTACCGTAGTTGAATGTTACACCTCTCCATTTCTTCTTACAGGCAAGGAAGGGAAGTGTTTAAAGGATAGGTGATTTTATTAGGTGAAAAACAGCAGAACAAAGTCAGTTTTATGAGCAAGTAGGCCAATATTTGAGTAAAATAAATGACAGATTTTTTTTCTTTTTTCTCAGTGTAACATTCTGAGAGTTGAATAAGCCAGGTATAGAGAGTTTTGCCAACTTTATAGAGAAAATACTGCTGATGTTGGGCAGAGTTAGGACCAGTTAGGCTCTTTCAACTAAGTTGAAAGCTGTTCTACTAACAACCTTGAAAAAGTCTTTAGGTACGTGTAATTCTTTCCGTCCGTGTTACAGATATATGCATGCTGCATATACCCGCACACATCTCTCCATGTCTTGGGCTTCAAGTTCTTAGATATAATTACAGTGCCTGAAGAGTAACTGGTAGCCAAATTTACTTTTCACGTTTCTCAAGAAAGTGTAAATCTCAGTAAAAATGTGCCTCTGATAAAACCCATGCCTACATACTAAAAATTATATTTTGAAATGCTTGGATTTTAATTTGATGGGAGGTACTATAAAATACTGCCATTCTCATTTTTCGTTTTAAAGATATGGTTTCCTTTAATCGGTTTCTGAAGAATTTCATACTCTTCCTCACCCCTTCCATGGTAAAAATTTTCAAGCTGCCATCATTTAAAAAATAGCTACAATCATTTTATTAAGTATGAATGTCATTATTTTTCAAAGTAATGCTTTCCAAATGTCCTGTGAAACAGATTTACAATTCCTGGAGAGAAAAGAATTTTTGGAAGCTTTCTGCAAATCTTAGCAACTGCTTACCATTGCTCTAGTGTGTTATATTGTCATTAACTAACTCTAGCTGAACTGCAAATTGAGTTATAATGTGGTTCCCTTCTTCAGTTGGATTTATTAGTTCTTATAATTCAGTTGTTTTGATTTCTGTAAACAACTATAACATATTATGAGGATATATATATATATATCCTTTAGCTCTGGGCTTTTGGAGATTTATGATATTGATCTTCAATATATAGAATCAGTAACCTAAGGTCAATGTTGATCATATTTAATTTTCTTACTATGAGTTCAGTCAATACCTAGTCCGAGTAAATAGAGGTCATAGCTTTAGCAGTATAGTTTTAGAACATTTACAGCCAAAAAATGTTTTTGAGCAATTCAGTCTGACTGAAAGTGTAAAGAAGATAGCTTCACTGTGTGCATATACAAAATCATTAGAAGATGAAGCATTTTTTTTGTTATTCTGTTCATTAACTATGAAAGAGATGGAAACATTGTTTTAGTTTCCTTGTTCTTTCCAGACTGTATCTAATAATTGAGTCCATAGTTTATTTATTTATTGTAGAGGAAACATATTGAGTGGGTAGATTTCCATAATTTGGGTATATATGAAATACATGGAAATTTCCCTAATGTTGGAAAAATAGAGCTTTGTAAGGTATTTTTTTTTTTTTTTGGTATGTGTTGATATTGATCCTTGTGGTTTGGGTAGTAGCTTATATCATGTTACCATAATATTTTGAGTCAAAACATTTCATCATTGTAAAGTACAAATACACATGCCTCTAAAAACCTCACAGAATGTCAGGAAATAATACTATGGGACTTTTCTTAAAAGATACCAGCTATAATTTCCATCTAGTATTCCAGGAGAAGTGAATTTAACATCTGTTGGTTGTGAGCAAAAAGTGAGCTATGAAAAATTGATGGATAGTAGATTATGTTGGAGAGAATGACAAATTTGCCCCTCATGCTCTGAAAAAGTATTTAATTGGCCTTATATATCATTATACTTGCTGGTGTTGATTATCTTCCTCTATCCTAGTGAATAACTAATATTGAAAAATGTACTCCCGGTTTGAATGTAGAGTAAGCCACCCAACTCCAATTGGCATTAACAAAATATATTGCTAATTTCTGAGGATCCAGCTTCAGGATCATGTCTCCAAACTTTAAATAAAAAAAAAACTTTTGTTTTTGTTAATAAGCTGATCACTGATTCCACTATAAAGAAATAAAGGATTAATGTGTGATCAGTCAGGTAGAACAGAACCTTACGTGTTTTTTGTTTCTCTACAGCAGTATCCTCAGATAATAGACTTCCGCATATTATCTCATCCAGTCAAAAACAGTCAGAAAAAGAGAGAGAGAGAGCCATGTTGTGGTATTGCTTTTGTAGCTGTATAAGCAGAGAGCCAAAATTGTTTTTGTTTCAATGTCATCCTCTAACAGTTTTGAAGGAAATAATTTTTAAAAAAACTTTATAGGGAAAACTGTGCGTGTGTGTGTATGTGTGTGTGTTTGAGGAGGGTATAGGGAACTCTGAGTTTTCTGTATGATTTTCTGTAAACCTGCAGCTTCTCTAATTAAAAAAACAAACTTAAAAAATTCTGACTTAAAATACTTCCTTGTTGGTATTTGTTTATTCAATGATCTATATTAATATGCAGGTATAAGTGTTGAAAAAATTTAGCAACTGAATGATTATATAAACCCTTCAAAATGTCACTAACATTAATGTGTAAAATGGACATGTAACTCAGTAGAATTTCAGTAGAGAAAATTCTGCTTTTACGTCCCTAATTTATTGAAAATTGTTAATGTAATTGGAATCTTCTGTAAAGCTAAAGATGTAAAATTTGACAGGCAGAGGATTGGATTTGGTAATGTGGAGTCCTAGTGCCACAATCTTCATATCCTTTGCTCATCGTAGCTATAATCATAGCTACATATGTAATCATAATAGTCTCAGATTAGGGCTAGGACCTTGAAGATCTTAAAGACTTAGTTCAGTAGTTGAGTGTAACTATAAAGTTTTATATAGTAGCCAAATGTAATGATTTTTAAGATATAAAGACAGGACTCATGCCTATGCTTCTTTTAAGATTTAATTTTGCCTTACACTTTAAAAAAAAAATTTTATTCCATATCCCCCCCTTTTCTGCTTGTTCTTGCTGTGTTCATCTTTTGTGTTCTTCTGTGTTTGCTTGTCTACCCCCGCTGCGGCGACCCGCCGAGTCAGCTCACTGCGCGGTGGCTTGCCCTGCCCATGGCGGCTTGCCTTCTCAAGGTGGTCTGCCCACTCGAGGAGGCCCCGGGAACTGAACCCGGGGCCTCCTATGTGGTAAACCAGAGCCCTACCAATTGGGCTACAGC
>PVKH010024133.1:0-13696 GCA_004027955.1 Chaetophractus vellerosus
CCCATGTGGTATACTGGCGCCCTTATCCACTGGGCTATACGGCCGGCCCTGTATGATTTCTTTTATATCTTATACTTAGAATAAGCAAATACATAGAGACCCGAAAGCAGAATAGTGGCTACCAGGAATGGGGAGAGAGGCGAATGAGAAGTTATTGCTAAATGGGTATGAGTTTTGGTTTAGGATGATGAAAATAGTGTGGAAATAGTGGTGAAAGTTACACAGTATTGTCATTGTAATGTCAAAAAATTTGTCCACTTAACATGGTTAAAATTATTTTTATGTTATGTGTATTTTACCATAATTAAAAAAACGAAGAATGCCACTTGAGGAAGTATAGCTTATAGAACTGGAAGAAACCTTTAGAATAAGCATAATTAATACTATCAGAGATGCAAGGATATTGTATCCATGAGACAAGAGCAGGCATTATCTAAATGAGCAAAATTGCAGAGCTTGGCAATAAAAATATAATTTTAAAAATAAATCATTCAGGGCCCGGCTAGATAGCTCAGTGGATAAAGAGCTCGCTGGGAAACCACATGGGAGGCCCTGGGTTCGGTTCCCGGGGACCTCTCCTAGCGGGCAGACCGCCTTGAGAATGACAAGCCGCCATGGGCGGGCCGGAGCCGCCGTGGGCAGGGCAAAAAGCTGCCACGGACAGGCAAAAGCCGCCACGGGCAAGGCAGGTCGCCTGCAAATCGAGCACAGCCAGCCACCCGCGAACTGAAAAGCCGGCCGTGATGGAAGCAGAAGCCGCCCACAAGCGGGGAAAGCTGCGCCTGCGCAGCGACCAAGTCTCGGCACGTCGCCGCAACGGGGGGGAAGGGGAGATATGTAATAAAATAAATAAAATAAAAAAAAATAATAATAATAAATCATTCAAAAAAAAAGGGGGAAAAAAAGAAAAAAATAAATCACTCAAAAAATAGGTTGGTTGGCAGGATGGGTACACTGAAGAGTGAATTAATGAGCTGAAAGACTGGGCTGAGAAATTTCTCCCACAATGTAGTAGGAGAAGAAAATAGTTGGAAGTATGAAAGAAGATTTAGGAGAGGGTAGAGGGTAGATTCAGAAGTGCCAACATCTGTCTAATAGGAATGCCAGGAAAAATTGGAGAAAGTGGAGGGAGATATGGCAAACATTTATTACTTCTCCAACTGTCACTCTCTAACCTCTCTTCTTTGCTGGCCAGTCTGTCTCTAACCATAGGGGCTGAAAATGCCCCCAATTTGCTTTTTCAACCGACCTTACAGCTGGCGCATGGATATGTGACCTAGTCCTGATCAATGAGACCTGACTGGAATTTGCTAGGAGACTGCTATCAAAGGTATTTCTCCACAATATAAAAAGTTGCACTAGGAAAAACTGCTTTCCTGTGTTTGGATGCAGTTGTATAAGGATAAACTTTGGGAGGTTGCAATGGCGGTCTTGCAACCATATGGGGACAAAAGCAATGCTGAGAATGGCAGAGCAGAATATATATGTACACTTCAGATATGAATTCCATATTTGTTTTAGTGATTGTAAATACCTGTCACCTGCCTATTAAGTTTATGTAGTGTCCTTTATAGTTAGAAATAATTTTGATATAATCAAATTATTATTTTTTTCTCATATGAGTTTGCACTTTCGAAGTTTTGTTTAAGAAGTTCTTCACTACCTTGTGGTCACAAAGATCATCCTACATTTTATTCAGTTAGCTATATAATTTTCCTTTCTCATTTAGTTCTTTAATTCATCTGGAGACAATATTAAATAGTGGTCCAGTTTTATTTTTCTTCATATATGAGTCAGTTTTTCCAACTTCATCTAATAAATGATCTCTTCTTTCCCCATTGATCTATGAAGCCTTTTTTCTTGTGTATCAAATTCCCATATATAAATGGATCTTTCTCAGAGTTCTCTACTTTGTTCTATTGGTCTATTGCACTGACACTTTTATCACTGTGGCTTTGTAATATATCTTAATATCTGGCAGAGCAAGCTTCCTTTCTCCCATTCACTTTTTTTTTTATAGTAACCTACATGTTTGTTTGTTTTTTGTCACACATTCCCCCCACCTTCTGCTTGCTCTTGCTGTGTGTCCATTCTTCTGTGTTCTTCTATGTCTGCTTCTTGTCTCCCCCCATCTTTTGCGGCGACGCGCCGAGTCGGCCCTCCGCGCAGGAGGCTCATCCCGTTCGTGGGTGGCTCCATTCTGTTTCACGGGCGGCTCCACTCTGTGTTTTGCGAGCAGCAGAGCTCCATGTCTTGTGGGCTGCTTGGCTCCGTGATTCGCGGGCGGCAGCTCCGTGTTTCACGGGTGACTTGCCATGCCCATGGTGACTTTTTTTTTTTGCCTTGCCCACAGCGACTTTGCCCTGCCCATGGCGGCTTGCCTTTCTCAAGGCCGTCTGCCCACTTGGAGAGATCCCTGGGAACCAAACCCGGGGCCTCCCATGTGGTGTACTGGCGCCCTTATCCAATGGGCTATACAGCTGGCCCCTCTCCCATTCACTTTTAAAAAAAAAGATTTATTTATTTATCTCCCCCCACCCCCCGTTGTTTTTACGCTCACTGTCTGCTCTCTATGTGTTCTTCTGTGTCTGCTTGTCTTCTCTTTAGGCGGCACCGGGAACTGATCCTGGGACCCTCTGGAGTAGAGAGAGGCACTGAATCTCTTGTGCCACCTCAGCTCCCTGGTCTGCCATGTCTCCTATTGTCTCTCTTCCGTGTCTCTTTTTGTTGTATCATCTTGCTGCGCCAGCTCTCCGCAGGCCAGCACTCCTGCGCAGACCAGCTCACCGTGCAGGCCAGCTTCCTTTTCACCAGGAGACCCCGAGAATTGAACCCTGGACCTCCTATATGGTAGATGGGAGTCCAATCGCTTGAGCCACATCTGCTTCCCCCATTTACTTTTTTGTTTTTTAAACAATTTATTGAAGTATATCATTCATACTTGAACATACATAAATGATAAGTGTTCAGTAAACATCATGAATTTACAAAACAAACATGCGTAACATCATACAGGGCTCCCACACATCACCCCCCCCAACACCCTGCATTGTGAAACAAATCATGAAAGAGCATCGTCAAAGTATTACTACTAACTATAGTCCGTATCTTCCTCCTCTATACATTTTTTAAGGATTTTATTTATTTACTTTTATCTATTTTTACCGCCCGCCCCCCCCCCTTTTTTGCTGTTTCTGTGTCCATTCACTGGGCAACTCTCTGTGTCCGTTTCCTGCCCTCTCTTCTCATCCTTCTGTCTTCACTGGGATTTGATCCTCAGAATCTTTGATGTGGGAGGTGTCCTACTGCCTGTGCCACCTTAGTTCTTGTTTGTTTGTTTGTTTGTTTTGGTGCATCTCATCTTGGCTCTCCTTTGTGTCACTCTCCTGTTACGTCATCATCTTGCTGTGTGGCTCACGGGGCCTGGCAGCACACCTGCCCTCCATATGGGAGACAGACACCCAACAACCCGAGCCACATCTGTCCCCCCTGCTATATCTCTTAAGGTTGACCAAAGATACCCAAAGTTACAGTCTTTTCCAATACAGAATGGTCTTATAATAAATCAGGCTTAGTTTATCACCAGCATTCTAAAAACCAGACCTAAGGAGAAAAACTAGATCTGGGGACACATGCATGGTTTCTAATATAGCGAATGTTTAGCCTACCCTGATTATCACAAAATCAGGTCAGCGAGAATATTCGCAGTCCCCCATTTACTTTTATTTTTTAAGGTTAAACTACTCCTGGATCTTTCTCCTTTATAAAAATTTATAAAAATTTTAGAGTAAGTTTATTAAATAATTTTATTTTAAAAATAACTGGAATTTTGTTTGGGACTTTTTAATTTGGAGAGAAGTGCTGAATAGGATGAAAAAGAAAAATCCCATGTAATGTCATGTAATACTGACATTTCAGAGCATTAAAAATAAAAAGAATGTTCTAAAAGTTATCAGACAGAAAGGGCAGATCACTGAGAAAAGGATAAGACTCAGATTGGAATCTGACTTCTCACCAGTAAATCAGACACAAGAAGACAGTGGAGCATGTGGAAGAAACAGTTTCACGGTATGTTCCTTTTTTCCAAAAACTCTGTGACACCTTTAATTCAAGTGTGATAGCATTGGCTGCAGGTAGAGAAGAAGAATGAATTGCTTTCCCTGCCCAGAAGTTTTTAAAAAAATCTCTCTATACATTGGAAGGAAAACAAAAGGAAATGCATAAATAAAATAAATGAGACAATTTATAATTTAAGAGAATAATAGGCACATTTTGTGGAGCAATATTTCTAACAATTGATACGTTTAGATTTCATGCAATTCTTTAAAACATATTTTATGAACTTTGGAGTAATTCAAGCATTGGGGTGAAAGGGTTTTATTTCACATGTTAAAGAAAAAAGGTTTCCAAATAAAACAATTTGATATCTCAAAGAGGTATTTTCTCTGCCAAGAAGCACAGCAGGGAGGACTACAATATGATAGAAAATAGAACAAGTGAAATTTTTTTTAAGATTTATTTTTTTTTAATTTATATATCCCCCACCTTGCTGCTTGTGCTTGCTGTGTTCATTTTTGCTTTGCATTTTTCCATGTCTGCCTATCTCCCCCTGCTGCGTCAGCTCACTGTGCAGCGGCTTGCCTTTGCCAGGAGGCCCCGGGAACCAAACCCGGGGCCTCCCATGTGGTAAACCAGAGCCCAACCAATTGAGCCACAGCCGGTTCCCAGAACAAGTGAAATTTAACTTGGGGCCTTTTACTTTGCTTGATCAAAGCTCTTTAGGTTTGGGGTTCTAAATATTTTGTCTCTTCATTTCTTATTAGCATGTAGAATGGCAAGTAACATTACATCTCCTGGATAAACAAAGTACTTTAGGTCCTCAGGATTGCTTCCTTTGACACGAGACAAACATTTATTTGGGGTGTCACATTTCTCTTCTCCAAGGCAGAATTATACTTTCTTATCTTTTTTTTTTTTTTAAATCTTCCATTACCAGGCTCCAAGTCATTGTATGTTTTATTTATTTATTTATTTTTGTTTACATATCCTCCCCCCTTTCTGCTTGCTCCCGCTGTGTATCCATTCTTCTGTGTTCCTCTATGTCTGCTTCTTGTCCCCCCACCCCACCCCACCGCCTTCTTTGCGGGGATCCCGCCGAGTCCGTCCTCCGTGGAGGCGGCTCACTCCGTTCGTGGGTGGCTCCATTCCGTTTTCACGGGCGGCTCCACTCCATGTTTTGTGGGCAGCAGTGTTCCGTGTTTTGCGGGCTGCCGGGCGCAGGCGGCAGCTCCGTGTGTCCACGGTGGCTTGCCTTTCTCAAGGCGGTCTGCCCGCTTGGAGAGGTCCCCGGGAACTGAACCCGGTGCCTCCCATGTGGTACACTGGCACTCTTATCCACTGAGCTATCTAGCCGGCCCCAGAATTATACTTTCTGATTCCACAAACAATATTTTCAAAGTACTAAGGGGAAAAAAATCTTGTAACTGGGAATTCTTTTTTTTTTTTTTTACTTTTTAATTGAAGTTTATCATTAATACATTAATATCCATGAACAAGAAGTGTATACTGAAAATTGTGAAATTACAAAACAAACATGCGTATCATCATACAGGGCTCCCATACATTACCCCACCACCAACACCTTACATTGTTGTGAAACAATTGTATAACTGGGAATTCTTTTCTAACTAAGCTACCACTCAAATTTTTTTTCCTTTTTTTCCCTTTATTTTTAGAGAAGTTTTATATTACATAAAAGTTACATTGAAAATATAGGGGATTCCCATATACCCTACCCCCTCACATTTTCCCCTATTAATAACATCTTTCATTAATGTGGTACATTTGTTACAATTGATGAGCAAATATCGAAGCATTGCTACTAACCATAGTTTGTAGTTTACGTTATGGTTTACACTTTGCACAGCACAATTTTATAGGTTTTGACAAAAGGTATAATGGTCTGTATCTGTCATTGCAATATCATGCAGAACAATTCTAATGTCCCACAAATGTCCCATGGTACACTTATTCTTCCCTCTCCCTCCTCTCAGAACCTCTGTTGACCAGTTTCTTTATATCAATGTTACAAATTCTTCCATTACTAGAATAAGAAGTCTACTTTGGTCCATAGTTGCATTCCCCCCATATGTTTGTTCGTTCCCCAATCTCGAGGATTTGGGGTTGGGGTGCCCACTCTGCTTCCAATTGAAAGAGGGCTTAGATCCCATGGGGAAGATGAATGGAACTGTCTTGCTTGCAGTTGTAGATACTCTGTTTTTGGAATGGGCATTGTCCATCATCATCGTTTTGTTACCTGTCCTGGTTGAGTCTGATGAACTGGAGAGTAGGTGTTGGCTGCAACAGTTCTGAGATTCAGGGCTCAACCAGCATATGAACAGACCAATGGTTTAAGTCTCTGGGACATATATTTAATGGATATAGTGCTAATTATAGGTTCAAATAAAAGGACCAGAAGAACCATGTGGAAGAAAATTATAAATGAGTCTAACTCTGTTACACTGGGAAGATAGCTCATCTTATATTCCAAGGTAAGGCCCACCGATGGGGTGCTGATTTCCTGGGGTTGTCTGCTCTGCCTAAAGTGTCATGATGTCTCTAGAGCTCTCAGGAGCATCCCTGATTGAGGCATTGTTTACTGTAGCAGTCGGTGAGATCCTCCTGAGACATGCAAAACATAACCTCTGGAATGACCTCCCAACTCACTTTGAAATCTTAGCCATAAAAACTAATTTGTATTTAATATTTCCCCTTTTTGGTCAAGGTCTTTTTCCAAATGCATCGCTAGTTGGCCAACGCTCAAATTTGAATATAAATATTTAGAGACAATGAGAAGCTTACAAATATGCCACCTAGAGAATTTGAAAGAACTTACTACAAGATGTACTCTGTAAGAAGAAAAGTGAAAATAGGAGGAAACAATGAGATACAAGAAGAAATAGTAAGCAAATAAATTAGTGGAACTTATAGTCTAAATAAATATTAAATGGATTTGAAAAGTCTTAAAGTAATTATGAACTAAAATTCCAGTCCTATCAACATGGGAGACAGGCTATGCTGGGTAAGCAGAGCAGTCAGCAAAAGGAAGTGAAAATATGCTAAGGATCTTGGCATCATGTCTTGGTCAAGGGGAAGAAGATCTATAGATAGATTAATTCTAGATATTATTAGAAAAAAAACGAATTTAATTTGTGTGTAACAATTTAAAAATTGCTACTAGAAGATTAAAAGTTGAATAAAAATTTTTGAGGAAAGAAACTTGATCAATCTAGTAGAAGGCAGGAAAGCAAGATGGCCACCGATCTCTGCTGAGGTCTCTGCCTTCCCCTCCAGAATCTACTGCTTCTGGGAGTTCAGCTGTGGGCAACAAGGCATAGGGCTTGTCTCTTTCCAGGCCATCTCTATCAGTCTTGGCTGTTCCACTTTCTTCCCGAGTTCAGCTGCAAGCTATCAGGCATATGGCTCATCTCTCTCTGGGCCTCAGGTCTTTGGGCCTCACAGGGTAGAAGAAAATACATTAAATAGAAAACCCAAATAAAATGGTCAAAATAAATCCAAGTATTTCAGAATTTACCATAATAGGAAATGTTTTTTTAAAAAATAAATTTTATTGATATATATTCATACAACATATACTCCATCCAGTGTGTACAATCAATGGTATTTGGTATAATCACATAGTTGTGCATTCATCACTTCAATTATTAGAGCATTTTCATTACCCAACTAATAATAATAAACAAAAAAGTAAATGGGTTAAATACACTACTTAATAAAAAGCTCAGATTGGGTTAAAATCACACACATATACCAAAATCTGGCTTTATAACATTTATTAGATACATGTAAAATAATTTAGAGAGCCTAAGTATTAAGAAATAGAAAAAATTTTTCAGGCATATAGTAACCAAAAGACAACTAGAGTAGCTTTTTTTTTTGAGGCACCAGGGCCAGGAATTGAACCCAGGACCTCGCATGTGGGAAGCCAGAACTCAACCACTGAGCCACATTGCCTCCTCTGAATTGTTTTTTTGTGTGTTTGTTTGCTTGCCATTTTTTTTGTTGGTGGTGGTGGTTGTTTTTAGGAGGAACTGGGAACTGAACCTGGGACCTCCCATGTGGGAAGCAGGCGCTAAACCACTTTAGCCACATCTCCCCTAGAGTAACAATTTATTTATTTATTAGGATTTATTAATTTATTCCTCCCCCTTGTTGTTTTGTGCTCGCCGCCTGCTCTCTGTGTCAATTCGCTGTGTATTCTTCTGTGTCTGCTTCTCTTCTCTTTAGGTGGCACCAGGAACCAATCCTGGAACCTTCCAGAGTGGGAGAGAGGCGCTCAATCTCCTGCACCACCTCAGCTCCTTGGCTGCTGCGTCTCTTATTGTCTCTCCTCTGTGTCTCATTTTGTTGCGTCATCTTGCTGTGCCAGCTCTCTGCGTGGGCCAGTACTCCGTGCAGACCAGCACTCCTGCACGGGCCAGCTTGCCTTTCACCAAGAGACCCCAGGAATCGAACCCTGGACCTCCTATATGGTAGGCGGGAGCCCAATTGCTTGAGCTACATCTGCTTCCCAGGTAGCAATTTAATACCAGCCAAAATGGGATGTGAGAAAAAAATATTAAAGAGGAACATTTCATAAAAAGAAGAATCCACCTAAAAGATTTAACAATCGTATAAGTAGTCCCAACACTATTAGTATTAGGGAAACATAAACTGTATTAGTCAGCCAGAGGGGTGCTGATGCAAAATACCAGAAATGTGTTGGTCTTTATAGAGGGTATTTATTTTGGGTAGAAGTCCACAGGCCATAAAGCAAGTTACTTCCCTGACCAAAGTCTATGGCCACGTGTTGGAGCAAGACAGCTGCCGACATCTGGCAGGGTTTGGGCTTCTTGGGATCCTCTCTTCCCCGGGGCTCTGTTTCTCTCCAGGCTCAGCGCCTCTGTTTCCTCCACAAGGTCACCTTTAGACTATGATGCTCTCTAGGCTTTGCCTAGCTCCACAAGGCCAGCTGTGAACCATCAGGTGAACGGCTTGTCTCTTTTCCCAGAGCCATCTCTCCTTCCTCATGACCAAGATCATCTGTGCTTATTCCCCTGGGCTCCAGCATCAAAACTGCTCCAACTCTGTCCTTTGCCAGGTCCTTTTATCTTTGAGACCTCACCACCAAGGGGTGGGGCTCAATGCCCTACTGAAGTGGCCCAGTCAACACCCTAATCATAAATCATGTCCAGATTAACAGACCAGTTTATAAGCATAATCTAATATCTATTTTTGGAATTCATAACTATATCAAACTGCCAAGCTGCTAAATAAACCAAGATACTATTTCATCTAATTGCAAAAAATGTGAAGTAATGGCAAGGATATAGAGAAAATGGTACTGTCTCGCACCATTTGAGAGAGGGTGGGGTATATTGATTGATACATAGTCATTTGGGCGAGCAATTTGGCATTACCAAATAAAATAGAAAATATGCCTGTTTTTATAATCCAGTTATTATACATCTAGGTATACTGAAAAACTTTCCCACATGTAGAAGTATGATCATGGTACTAATATAAGAACAAAACCAAAAAACAGGAATAACAATCTAAATATCCATTAATAGTGGAATGGTGGAAGCAGTTGTAGCTCAGTGGTAGAGAACCTGTTTCCCATGTACAAGGTACTGAGTTCCAACCCCAGTACCTCCTTTAAAAAATTACTGGAATGGATGAATAGATGTGGAGTACAGTGGAATACAATAATATATACAGTTAATAAGAATGAACTAGCTTTATATGTAGTTCATTTAACAATGTAGAGTGAAAAAAAGATGCAGAACAGTATGGTATGATACTATTATAAAAATGATTTTCCCCAGAAAGCAATATTATATAAGTTACTGGTACATATGTGTATATTATTATAAAAAATTAATAGAAGGGATTTTGCTCTACATTGGAGGGAAGGGACTGGAAATGGTTTAAAGGGGGACATTAGCTTTCTCTAATATTTTCTTTCCTAAGAAGTTGAATCAAATTTGACAAACATTTAATAATTTTAAATTCTGACTGATAGGAATGTAGGTGTCTTTTATAATTCCCATGATTTTTTTCCATTTAATTTTTTCTCAGAAATTAACAACAAAAAAAAGGAAATTAAAATGAAAATGAAGAAATGGTTGCATTTAAATGTTTCTTCCTCAGAACAGCTATTATTTCACAAGATATCTCTCCAAAGTTAAAAGATAGGAAAAACATTGAGTGGAATCATTATATATTTTATCTACATGTTTTAATTATAGACATTTTTGCTTAACATTTTGCTGTGGAAAGATGAAGAGATTGAAATTAACACCCATAAACTGCCATCTCCTCTCCTTATCCTATTGTTTTTTTTTTTTTAAAGATTTATTTATTTTATTACATATCTCCCCTTCCCCCCGCTGCGGCGACTCGCCGAGAGTGGTCACTGTGGAGGCGCGGCTTTCCCCGCTTGTGGGCGGCTTCTGCATCCGTTCACGGCCAGCTTTCAGTTCGCGGGTGGCTGGCTGCGCTCCATTCGTGGGCGACCTGCCCTGCCCATTGCGGCTTTTGCCCTGTCCGTGGCAGCTTTTTACCCTGCCCACGGCGGCTCTGGCCCGCCCATGGCGACTTGCCATTCTCAGGGCGGTCTGCCCGCTAGGAGAGGTCCCCGGGAATCGAACCCGGGGCCTCCCATGTGGTATGCCGGTGCCCTATCCACTGGGCTATCGAGCTGGCCCCCTTATCCTATTGTTTTTAGTGGTTATATTATTATTTGGCAAGGTTTGTGACAATTACTTCCCTTCCTGTTTAGTGTCTCAGTTTTATATTTAATTGGAACCATTACTTGCCAACAACAGTGCTTTTCCATTATTGAGTTCTTTGTTTGAATCCATCACTAAATTATATTTCATCAATTATTATTTTTTTATCCTGGAAAAGCTTTTTGTCCTGTATTTCCTGATTTTTTTTCATGCTGAGAATATCTGTCTGTTTCCCTTACATTTGAACAATATCTTAACGGGGTAAAATGTTCTTAGGCCACATTTTCTTTCGGTCTGAAATGTATGGCATTATTTCATTGTCTTCTGACATTGAATCTTCTTTGTCTTGGTGAGGTTTGAGACAAGCCTGATTGCCATGTCCACTCAACTCTCTTAGGTGATTGTCCAACTTTCTTTAACTTTGAGCTTTAATAACTTAACTGGAATATAGATCAACATCTGCCATTCCATTTCAGTTTCTTTTTCCTGGAATATAGTGTGCTCTTTCTATCTGTAATTTCTTCATTTATGAAAAAGAAATTTAAAAATATTTATTTGAATGATTTTCCTGATTTATTTGTTAGGTTCTCTATTTTAGGGACATCAGTCTTTAGGGTAGATGCTTTGTTTTTGTATTTTATTAGAGAAGCTATGAGTTTACAGAAAAATCATGCATAAAATACACAGAGTTCTCATATATCACCCTATTATTAACACCATGCATTTAGTATGGTACATTTGTTGCAACTGATGAAAGAACATTTTTATAATTGTACTATTAACTATAGTCCATGGTTTACTCTAGGGTTCACTGTGTTGTATAATCCTATGGGTTTTAAAAAAATTATTCTAGTAACAGATACACAACCTAAATTTTCCCTATTTAACCACATTCAAATATATATTTCAGTGCTGTTAATTATGTTCACAATGTTCACAAGGTTGTACTACCATCACCACTATCTATTACCAAAACTTTCTCATCATCTCATATAGAAACTACAGTTTCAGCTTTAACTTCCCATTCCCTATCCATATTCCAGCATTCTACATTCTAATTGCTGACTCTGTGAATTTGCTAATTCTAATTATTTCATATCAGTGAGGTCATACAATATTTGTCCTTTTGTGTCTGGTTTATTTCACTCAACATGATGTCTTCAAGGTTCATCCATGTTCTCACATGTATCAGGACTTCATTTCTTTTTATGGCTGAATGATATCCCATTGTATGTATATACCACATTTATTTATCCATTCATTGGATGATGGACACTTGGGTTGCTTCCATCTTTTGGCAATTGTGAATAATGTTGCTATAAACATTGGTGTGCAAATATCTGTTTGAGTTCCTGCTCTCAATTCTTCCGGGCATATACCTAGAAGTGGGATTTCTGGGTCATATGGTAATTCCATATTTAACTTTTTGAGGAACTGTCAAGCTATCTTCCACAGCAACTGCACTATTTTCAATTCCTACCAACAATGCATGAGTCTTGTTCCTATTTCTCCATATCCTCTCCAACACTTGTAATTTTCTGTGTGTGTGTGTTTTTAAAATAGTAGACATTCCAGTGAATACGAAATGGTATCTTGATGTGGTTCTGATTTGCATTTTCCCTAATGGCTAGTAATGCTGATCCTCATTTCATGTTCTTTTTTTTTTTTTTTTTTTAAAGATTTATTTATTTTATTACATATCTCCCCTTCCCCCCGGCTGCGGCGACGCGCCGAGACTTGGTCACTGCGCAGGCGCGGCTTTCCCCGCTTGTGGGCGGCTTCTGCTTCCATCACGGCTGGCTTTTCAGTTTGTGGGTGGCTGGCTGCGCTCGATTCACGGGCGACCTGCCCTGCCCGTGGCGGCTTTTGCCTGTCCGTGGCAGCTTTTTTGCCCTGCCCACGGCGGCTCTGGCCCGCTCATGGCGGCTTGCCATTCTCAAGGCGGTCTGCCCGCTAGGAGAGGTCCCCGGGAAGCGAACCCGGGGCCTCCCATGTGGTATGCCGACACCCTATCCACTGGGCTATCCAGTCGGCCCCCATCATTTCATGTTCTTTTTGGCCATTTGTATATCTTTTTGGGAAAAATGTCTATTCAAGATGTTTGCCCCTTAAATTTTTTTTTACTTTTTGTTTTTGAGTTGTAGGATTTATTTATATATTCTAGAAACCTTATCAGATATGTGGTTTCTAAATATTTTCTGTCATTGTTTAGGTTGTCATTTTACTTTCATGATAAAGTCCTTTGATGCACAAAAGTTTTAAATTTTGATGAGGCCCCATATATCTATATTTTCTTTCCTTGCCTGTACTTTGGGTGTAAATTCTTAAGAAATCAATGCCTAAAACAAGGTCCTGAACATGCTTCCCTATGTTTTCTTCTAGGAGTTTTATAGTTTCTGGTTCCTATATTTAGGTTTTACATTCCTTTGGAGTTGATTTTTTTTTTAATTAATAAATTGCCTTTATTTCCCCCCCTTGAGATGGCTCCCTCATCTGTCTGCTTGTTGTCTGCTGGCTGTGTCTACTTGTCTTCTTTTAGGAGGCACCGGGAACCAAACCCAGGACCTCCCATGTGGGAGGCGGTGCCCAACCGCTTGAGCCACACCTGCTCCCTGCCTGTTGAATCTGCTCATTCATCAGCTCGTTGCATCAGCTCGTCTTCTTTAGGAGGCACTGGGAACTGAATCTGAGACCTCCCATGTGGGAGGTGGGCACTCAACTGCTTGAACCATATCTGCCCCCCTGGAGTTGATTTTTCTATATGGTATAAGGTAGGGATCCACCTTCATTCTTTTGCATATGGATATCTAGTTTTCCCAGCATGATTTGTTGGAGAGGCTATTCTTTTCAACTGAGTAGACTTGGTACCTTTGTCAAAAATCATTTGGCCAGGTGAGCTGATG
>PVKH010024134.1:0-13695 GCA_004027955.1 Chaetophractus vellerosus
CAGTGAGTGCATGTGCTCTTGGAGAGCTAAATGCTTGTCAGAGTGATCGATGCCTGCTCCACCGCCAATACATTCCGGATGAAGAGCAGAGGGATTTTGCAAACTTGTGTTGACCTTGGGTTGCCGTATATAGGAGGCAGATTGCAAAGGCAGGCCTACTGAAGGAGGAGCCGGGCGTCAGCTCCCAATTTACAGCCCTTTCCCCAATTAAAGGACTGTAAAAACATTAAAATTAATGCAGTCTTAACTCCGAGAGCAGGCCCTACTTTCTTAATTAGTGCATAATTATTCAGTTTTTGATATCCTGGAAAATTATCACATGGAAATTATTTTAGGCAGAGTAACAATAGCAAAAACTCCCTCCCCCAACTCTATTAACATGTGGAAGTAATTAACACTTTATTACAGTGAAAATACTATTACTGCTAATGTTTAATGACTTTTGCCACTGCATCCTAAGCAGGAAATTCAGGACGCTGTGGAGTGATGACTTCCTACAAATATATTACAAATGACTTGGAAAGATTATGATGGTTTGAACTAGCTGCATTTAAATTCAGGAGGCCAGAGACACCGGTTCTGAAACCTGAGAGGGCAGAGAAGCAAATGTGGTATGCCCGTGGAGGGAGGTGGCTCAGAAGAGTCCTCTGGGCATGGCCTGGACCCGGTGCCCACGCGCCATCAGCAGCACAGCCCGCTGCTTACGGGCTGTAGACCGCTGTAAACCGCATCCTCTCTGCTGTGCTAACACTTTTAAACACTTCAAGTTCAAGGCACAGGGAGAAAATCAAAGTTAAATCTTGCCCATTGAGTCTCCTAGACACCAGATACCAGAACTTACTCTTTGGATCGTCGGAAGGTGATGTTAGGGGTGCTTTGAGTCGGGGAGACTATGATGGCCCTTGCATAACTACCTGAAGCTGTCAGGTGCCCGCCCTGGGTCCAGGTGCCTAGAGGATGGAGGGGAGAGAGTCTCAGCGCTCCTTTCGGCGCTGCCGTCAGGGGTCAGCTCATGGACAGACCAGGGCTCCTCATTGTGTTTACCCAGGAGCATGGAATGTCAGCTGCTTGTGTATTTTTTTTTAGAAAACTGCGTGGAAACTTCCACGCACGAAGCAGTGCAGAGCAGGATGGTAAAAAGCATCACAAATGAATCTGGGATGAATCTGGGGTAGGAAATGCAAGGGGCCTCAGCTAAGCTGCTCGAAAGTTCCTCTACTTCACCAGCCGCCTTTGGCATCAGTGGTGGCCACGCTAAAATTTTGATATTATCCTGGGGCAGCTCTGAAAACTTTTCACCCACCATTTCTCTTCCTTTCATGACTTTTTGGGGATCTTGCAGTCAGGGTTCCCCAGGATATATGTTTGTGCATAAATATATGCTGAACATCGGGGGGCACATATCTGTTGGAGCCCCAGCTTTCAATTCTTTGGGGTCTACACTCAGTAGTGGGATTGCCAGGTCATGAGGTAGCTCTGTGCATAGTCCTTCTGAGGATCCACCAAACTGTCTTCCACAGTGTCTGCACCATTTACATTGCCATCAGCAAAGAACGAGTATTCCTATCTCTCCGCATCCTCTCTAACACTTGTTATTTTCCTTTTCGTTTTTTTCAGGTGAAAGAGTGAACGCAGTCCTCCCCACCACCAATTATGCAGTCAAGTTCCCCACAATTGGGACAATCGCAGGGGTCAGCACATCCACAGTGCAATGGATCGGCCTCGCCCTGGGACGGCCACCTTCCTGCTCATGGTAGCTCCCCAGCCAGGTAAGTATCCCACTTTTTAAAATAGCAGCCAACGCGGACAGCTCTTGCAATGCAATCACGAAAAAAACCTGCTCCCAGAAGGCTTCATGTAGAATGACACCACGTTTTAGAACCAAGAATAAACAAAACTAAATAATACACTGTCAAATATATATACATTTCTAATAAAACCCTACTTTAAAATTCCATTTCCTTTTCCTTTAGAATAGTGGATCTCCTGGTGCAAGGAGCTAGGGCACAGAATGGGAGGAACCCAAAGGGAAGGAGAGTGTGGGTAATGTAATACTTCTAAAGTCAGGATTTGGGCTCATTATATTATTAAGCTTCATAGAGAATATATATGTTACATGGAATTTTTGCAAGTATTAAACAACTACTTTTAAAAGATACTATAAGGGGAAGCAAAGGGAGACATGTCCCCAAAATAACTTCAGATCATCCAGTGGCACATAAGAAAAAAGGTGCAATATTCATAGGCTTTGAATATAACATAGACCTTCCTCTGCTACGGGCCTTTTCAAATGGTCAAGAATCACAAAACCTACAGGACAGACAGCGTTGCTCACTCCACCCCTTTTAGATCCAGGTAAACATGGCCAATGATGGCTGAGGTTATCACTCTTACCCCTCCAGGACAAATCCCTCTCATATTCATTTTGTATGGGCTCTAATTTCAAACATCACTTTAGCAGATGCCCCAGAGCTTGTAGCAGCACTGGGCCTGAAGGCCACCAGGCAGTGATGGAGTCCCTCAAGGGACACTTTTCTGGACCAAGTGACACATGCTGGGGCCATGCCTCAAGTAAACCAGTCTTGCTCTCAATTCAGAAACTGGACCAGGAATGCAAGCAAATATGTTTCTATACACTAACAATGAACAATCAAAAATGAAATGAAGAAAACAATTCTATTTTCAATATAAATAATGAAACATTTAGGGATAAAATTGAAAAACTTATACACTGAAAACTACAAAAACAATATTGAAATAAACCAAGGAAGACCTAAATAAATGGAGAGCCACCCCACGTTCAAGGATCAAAAGACTTAATGTTGCCCAAACTGATCTAATATCTATCAAAATCTCAGCTGGCTATGAGTATTCTTGCTGTCCTGCTTTTGTGATAAACATTCACTATATTAGAAACCATGCTTATGTCCCCAGACCTAGTTTTTCTCCCTAGGTCTGGTTTTTAGAATGCTGGTGACAAACTAAGCCTGGTTTATTATATGACCGTCCTGTATGGGAAAAGACTGTAACTTTGGGCAGCTTTGGTCAACCTTAAGAGACCTAACAGGGGGAGAGATGTGGCTCGGGTGGTTGGGTGTCCATCTCCCATGTGGAGGGACCTGGGTTCAATCCCTGGGACCTCCCAGTAAAAATTTTTTAAAAAAGGAAAATACAGAAGGCACATGGGCCACCAGGCCCTGTGTACAGTTGTGCCACCAAGCCCTGTGAGCGGGTGAGCTGCCAGGCCCCACAAGCCACACAGCAAGATGATGACATAACAGGAGAGTGACACAAGGGAGAGCCAAGATGAGACACACTGAAAAACCAGGAACTAAGTTGGCGCAGGCAGTAGGACGCCTCTCTCCCACTTCGGAGGTTCCAAGGATTGAATCCCAGTGAAGACAGGAAGAGAAGGATGAGAAGAGAGGGCAGGAAACGGACACAGAGTTGCCCAGCGAATGGACACAGAAACAGCAAAAATGGGGGGGAGGGGAGGGTAAAAATAGATAAAATAAAATAAATAAATAAATCCTTATAAATTGTATAGGGGAGGAAGATACAGACTATAGTTAGCAGTAATACTTTGATGATACTCTTTCATGATCTGTTAGCAAATGTTTAACAACAAAGTAGGATATTTGTGGGGGGGTGATGTGTGGGAGCCCTGCATGATGTTATGCATGTTTGTTTTTAGGTTCATGATGTTTACTGAACACTTATAGTTTACGTACATTCATGTATGAATGATATACTTCAATGATTTAAAAAAAGAATCTCAGCTGGCTTTTTCGCAGAAATTGACAAGCTGATCCTAGGATTCATACAGAAATTCAAGAGACCCATAATAACCAAAACAATCTTGAAGAAGAGTAAAGTTGAAGGACTCATATTACCCTATATCAAAACTTACTACAAAGCTGTGATGATCAAGACAGTGTGATGCTGGGTTAAGGCTAGACATATAAATATGTAAAATAGAGCTGATAGTCTGCAAATAAATCCTTACATTTCATCAAGTGATTTTCAACAAGAGTGCAAAGATGATTCAATGGGGAAAGAAGAATCTTGTCAACCAATGATGTTAGCACAACTGAATATCCACACACCAAAGAATGAAACTGGACCCCTACCTCATACCATACCTAAAGTTTAACTCAAAATGTATCATAAATATAAATGTAAGAGCTAAAATGATGAAATGCTTAGAATGAAATATAAGAGTAAATCTCCATGACCTTGTATTATGCAATTGTTTTTAGATATGATACTAAAAGAACAAGTGACAAAAGAAAAAATAGATGAATTGGATTTCATTAAAATTAAAAACTTTTGTGCTTTAAAGGATACCAAGAAAGTGAAAAGACAACCCATGGAATGGGAGGAGATATTTGGAAACCATATATTGGATTAAGACTTGTATCCAGAATGTATAAAGTACTCTTACAACTCAACAATAGAAAGAAAACACAATTTAAATATGGTAAAGAACATGAATAGACATTTCTCTCAAGAAGATATACAAATGACCAATAAGCACATAAAATCAACAACATTAGCCATCAGGGAAATACAAACAAAACTACTATTATATACAACTTCACACACACTAGACTGGCTAAAATAAGAAAGACAATAATGGGCTGACAAGGATGTGAAGAAACTGAAAATGCAAACATTGCTGGTGGAATTGTAAAATGGTACAGCCAGTTTGGAAACAAGTTTGGCAGATCCTCAAAATGTTAAACCTAGAGTTACCCCAGGACTCAGCAATTCCGCTCCTGCATGTATACCAAGGAGAAATGAAGACACATGTCCACAAAGAAGCTTGTGTGTGGATATTCATAGTAGCATTGTTCATGATAGCCTGAAAATAGAAACCCAAATTTTTGTCAAGTGATGACTAAACAAAGCATGGTATAGCCATGTGGTGGAATACTATTAGGCAGCAAAAAGGAATGAAGTACTGATACCTGCTGCAACATGGAGGGACATCATAAACATCACTAGGAAGCCAGTCACAGAGGTCACCTATTGTATGACGTCATTTGTATGAGACATGCAGAATATGTGAAGCCATAGCGACAGAAACCAGATTAGTGGTTCCCAAGGCTGGGGGCAGAGGGTAATGGGGCAGGGTGGGGGGTGAATGCGAACGAGGTCTCTTTTGGGAAGATGAAAATGTTCTGAAATTAGATAGTGGTAATGGTTGCACAATTGTGTGAATATGCTAAAAAAAACATTGAAATGTACACTTTAAGTGGGTAAATTTGATGGCATGTGATTTATATCTCAATGAAGCTGTTTTTTTTTTTAAAGGGAAGATTAGGGACCCAAAGTGAAACTGTGAATGAAATGACATGACGGATAAGCCACGAAGCCTTCATGGATTTGGCATCGAAAGGCTGCCCAAGATGGCAGCTAGCCAAGGCATTAAATGGTAATAGGATTGGCACCCCCTTAGGAAAAGACTGAAAATGCATAGGGGCTCCAATTAGGTGTGAAATTCACCAACACTGACATTTTTAAAAGCACAAGAGGAAAACAATTAAAATTTTTTGTTTACAAAAACATTTTGGTTTACAAAAGTCTTATATACATGATCACACATTTTTAGAAATTATATTAAAATGGTACATATGTACAAAAAACATACAAACAATAAGAACATAACTCAATGGATTTCACAAAACAAACCTACTCATTTAAATGGAGTCTGGATTGCAAAACAGTCTCTTACCAGAAACCTAGGAGTCCCCTAAACCCCCCATCACCAAGAGTAAATAGTGTAAAAACTGTCTATCTGTGAAATTGCTATGAAGGTAACTATTCAGTAGCCCTTCCTTGGCGGGGAGTCCTTTCACCCCTCATTCTGTTTGTGAGACCCCTCCATATTGTTTGCACTTTTATTGCTGTACTGTATTTCATTCTACTATTGACAAGCATCTTTGTTGTCACTAGTTTGGGGCTAAAACAAACAGTGCCATTCAGAAATTCTTGTCCATGTCTTTGGTTGGACATATGTACACCTCTCTGTTGTTTATATGCCTAGAAGCACAACTGCTGGATCCCAGCATATGCATATGCATATTTTAGTAGCTACAGTCAAACAGCTTTCCAAAGGGCTTGTACAAATGTACGCAGATGAGCTTCCTTGGGCACCAACACTTTAACCACTTCTTTCATTCTAGCCATGCTGATGGGTGGACCTTATGGTTTTAATTGTCGTTTCCCTGATGACCACTGCAGAGGATCAACTTTCCTGTGGTTATTGGTCATTTGGGTACTCTCATTTCCAAAGAGATTCTTCAAGTCTTTGCCCATTTTCCAGTTGGATTGACTGTCCTTTCTGACTGATTTGTGGGAATTCTTTGCATATTTTGGATACAAGGCCTTACTGACTTTTCTAAACAAAAAGTGTCCATTAATGTAGTCCAGTTTATCATTTGCTTTCTTTATGGTTAACACCTTTGTGCCCTACTTAAGAAATAACTACCTACCCCAAAGTCATGGAAATAGTCTTTTCTGTTTTCTTCTAAACGTTTTATTGTTTTACCTTTAAAATTTATTTCTATGATTCATCTGGAATTGGTTGGTGCATTGAATATAAAGTAGAGGGTCAAGATTTCTCATCTTGCTTGTGGGTACTGATGAGTTTTTTATGCTATTAAATGGAATATATATATATATATATTCTTTTTTTTTTTGCTCATGCTTAGAAATGTAATTTTGTGGTTTTTTCCTGGTAATAGAAAGAAAATTAATTTTGTCTATTCTTGGCCCTTCACATTTTAATGTAAAATTTTAGAATCAGCTTGCTGGCTTCAAAAAATAAATGAAATCCCTGCAGGGACAATGGTTGTGATTGCAGTGAATTTATATGCATCAATTTGGGGAAAATGCACATCTTTATATTATTGAGTCTTCCAATCCATAAACATGATATACCCCTCTAATTATTTGTCCTCACATTTTTCAATAGCATCTTGTAGTTTTTGTGTAGTTCCTGCACATCTTTTGTTACACTTATTCCCAAGTAGTTGATGCTTTTAATGTAATTAAATCTTGTGGCAGCCAGACTTGCAGGTTCAGGACCCCCAGCTTCTGTGGTCCAGTCCTGGTAGAATCCTCTCCCCATGGGTGTGTGCAGGGCCTGAGGTTTGCTTCTGACCAATAGAATATGGCAAAGATGACAAAATGTCACGCTCACAGAAATGTAATGTTACACAAGACTCAACTTCCCAACAGCCTAGCTCTAGAATCTCTCTGGCTCCATCACTAGCTCTGAAGGAGCAAGCTGCCATGAGCCCACAAGAATGGCTGATTTCTGCCAACCGCCTGAGTGAACTTGAAAGTGGACCCTTCCCCAGCTGGGCCTCCAGGAGAGAGCTCAGCTCTGGCCACTGCCTTGAGTGCATCATTGCAGAGGATCCAGTAAGTTGTCGGGCTCCAGACTCACAGATGAAGTAATAAGTATGTGTTGCTTGAAGCTACTACAGTTGTGATATTTGCTGCCCATCACAGAAAATACTAAATTTGGCTTTCTATTGTTTGTTGCAGGTGAATGTAAAAAATTCATCTTGACCTTGTATATAGAAGATTGCTCAATTCACTCATTAATTCTAACTAGTAGTAAATATCCTTCTGGATTTTCTATGCACGTAATCATGTACTCTTCAAAGAATGCCAGCTTTAGTTCTTCCTTTGTTATCCTTATGGCTCTTCTTCAATGTTTCTTCTTAATTAATTAATTAATTGTCCTGGTCAGGACATCCAGTACAGTGTTGAATAGAAGTAGTGCTAGCAGACATCCTTGTCTTGCTCCCAACCTCAATGGAAAGGCTTTTAGTAATTCACCCTAAAGGAGATTTTTTTCTCGATACTCTATATCAGATTAGGGAAGTTCATGATCTCATTTTGGTAATTTTCCATGCATGGTTTGTTTACTTATCGTTCACAGCTGGGGAAATAAAAGTAATAGCAAAGTTCTTGATCCACAACATGTAATTCTAAAAAGCCTTAAATTATTAATTCTGGTTGACCATTACGGCCCAGCCTACCAAAGATCATCAGTATCCATGTGCTCCTCCAAAATTAAGAGTATCTCTTGCATCTGGAACAACCCGGTAACTAGTCTTAGTCAACGGAATGTGAGCAGATGTGAGATTTGTCACCTCTGGACCAAAGTAGCTCAAAATACGTTGTGCCTTTCTCACGCTCACAATGAATGGTATAACATGAAGGACCCGTGAGATGGAAGCCCCCTGAGGCTCTGACTGACCACCTGAAGGAAAGCTGTTTGGAAGAGTCAACCAAGTTTCATCAGGCTATGACTTGAATAAAAAATAAGTTTGTATTGTGGTGAACCATTGACAGTTTGGGGCTGTTTGTTATAGCAGATAGCATTACATATCCTGATTTTAAAAAGATAAAAACTTTCTCTCAAATAATAGTGGTACATGAAGAAAAGGAGCAAAGAATGATGGGATTGGTCTATATTTTTCAGAGCTACAATAGTGGATCATTTTTTTTTGATCATTTTGAATAAATGAAGAAAATGTTCAGTTTTCCACACCAGTAAAAATTATTCAGGTGACAAGTATACTTTATTCATTTGTTCTGTAGTCTGTACAGGTAACTCCTCAGCTCTCCTCTCATCCTTGCCTAGTCTTCAATTGCCTCATTTTGCCAAAGTATCTTCTTAAAAATGCCAATGTCTTAACCCGGCTCCACCACCAGAGATCAGCCTGAAAATGCTCTGCAGAGCCCACCGTGTGACCCTGGGCTCCAACTCTAACTGTACTGCCATGTTATTGAATCATATGGGATCATCGTATGAAGTTTCTCAGTACAACTTCAATAACAGCAGAGATATTGGCAAGGGTTTGCTTGCAAATAGATTCCAGTTGGATTATTTCAAAAGGCCAACTCTGTACCCAGCAACAAAAACTCCTGAGGCATTGTAAAAACTATAGAGCTGAGGGAATTTTTATACTTCAGCCAACTCTTTTGACTGCTTTTAATTAAATACAAATGAAATAATTGACATAGAGTGCCATTAGGCAATTATTTTGCTGACATTTTGTCTCTCTTGAGACACAACTGTTTACTGCATTGATCATCCACAAAATTCTTTAACGCAAATGGAGATGGTTGTAACACAGTGAAAGAGTTAATATCAACTTAGGGTAACCAAGAATGTTTATGTGAATACCATATTTGTATTAATAGCACATGCTTTAGATTCCAGAGTTTTGCTCTTTTTAAACCTTTATCCACTGTAGAGATGTGGAACATTAATTATTTTTTCTGATTAAGTATTTTAAATAAATAAGTGAATTAACAACAAAACTGATATTTATCTGAGAGTTTACCAACTTAATGACTGATTCTCATTTTCAGAATAACCAGAATATTTATTCTCTTTCCCAAAATGTACATAAATCCAACAAAAGTGCATCTGGTTCATTGGCAAGACCTGAAGGTATTTTCCCATCAACAAAGTAATCAGATAATGTTCCCATGTACCCACACAAGATTCTTCTTTTTATTTATTTATTTGCGTTGGACATAGTCAGTATTGGCTGTTCATCTTATAATAAACATCTCAAATATTAACCTAACTTCCAGCCATTACTAAATTTATCACTGTCACTATGCACATTCCTCAGCATTCAAATAATTTCTCAAAGCATGAGGTAAATGCTCAAGTGAGATGGGCAGTTCATCAGGGTCTAAAAGGATCAGCCATTCTGGATATTTCCTTGGGACACAGCCAAAGGTCATGCAACGTATTGATACATGCATCGTAAAAGAGACGCTGTCTCCCAGGGGTGCATTATGGGTTTGTCTATACGTATTTCTAGAGAGATGTAGCGAAAATAATTTTCTAGCTTAGGCAAAAGTTTTGTGATCCTTAGGGTCTTAGCAACTTGGTCTCAATTTTTATTTAGGGCCATTTTAAAAGACCCACGTGAGGGAAGTCTGAAATAATTAAGAAGATGGTGTCCCCAGAGGTCTCCAGGGAGACTCACTCACCTGCTAGTCTGGCCATTTGCAATAGTTTGTCTAATAACCAGGTCAAAAGCTGGCTTTGAAAACTTAATATATTTAATTGTAGGTCTGGCTTGATAAATTATCTTGATGAACTAACTGATTAGTGCAAGTTCAAATAGCTTAGAAAGAAAGAACCGGGTTAGGCTCCTGGCCAATATATTCAGAACAAAACCAAGCCCTTTGCCAGCTTCCCAAACTATTGCAATCAAGACCAGACAAAAGAAAGAGAAGATACCTCCTGGAAACTGCCAGCATTTTAACCGATTCTTTCTCTGAGCACACGCCTCCGCCAGGAGCCGAACGTCCCGCCAAGCACTCACGCCTGGCTCTGCCACCGCACTGACTCTTCAAATGATTGTCGTTTTTTTCTCTCCTGCTGCCAACTGCTCCCAGAGCTCACCAGCCTGTGTTCTGAAGCCAAGAGTCCGTAGTAAACCTCGAATAGCTCATGCAATCGTAATGCAATTAGTGAGGCCTGCTCTCCTGCTGGGCCTCTCCCTCCGTGCAGCAAGTTCCCCGAAAGTGGATGGCCGTGCCAGTTAAAGGGGCTCCCAGCCGGCCAGGGAGGCTCAGGAGGCCCCACCACACTGGGTGGTCCCTGCTGCCTCAGCCCTGCACCTCTCAGGGCCACAGAAGGTGGGTCCTTCGTAATGCCTGTCCAGAAACCACTGGGAGGGAAGCAAGCCGGTCAAGCTACTTCCAAGCCAATTCTTGAGAGAAAGAAGGCACAGCCGTGCTCTGCAGATTGTGTGCACTTGCAAATGAAGTTCTGAGCGTGAAGGAATTTGCTATCAGGGTACACCCAAGCAAATTCTAGCAATAACCAATGTCCAAAACATATCGCTTCCCTCCTTCATTGACCCCCGTATTTTCTTCCTGACAACTTATACTGGGGGCATGCCCCACCTTTCACATGAGTGTATTAAAAATGATCTCTTGCAAGACCAAGGCCCCAGACTTGGGTTTTCAAACAGCCTTCTCCATTAAAAGGAACCAGGACTCCTTGGAGAAATGTGACAACTTTCCATGCCAGAAAGTCAGGCAGTGTTCTGAAAATAATGGAGACTGTCACCATTCCAGAGCCAGCTTGAGAAGGTGCCCAATGACCAAATCCAGGATAATCCGAGCAGCAAAATAAATAGTGATAGGAACAAATTACATTCCATTGATTAAAATAAGAATCTATGTAGTCTGTGCTGATATAAGTGAGTGAATAAATCAGTAAGGAGGGGTTAAAACAGATCTTCCTCGCTGTCAAATGCCAACTAACAACTGCAGAAGAAATACTGTCATGAGAAAATCACCATTTTGCAGCCTCAAAATAATAATTAGTTTAGGCACGAATCAGCAATGGATGCTAAAACTAGTGGATGAAATTTTGATGAGGGATAAGACATTTAAATCATCTCAAGTATTTTCCCACAAATTACTAATCATGAACAGAAAAACTGCATTTTTACAATGGAAGAATCTGACCGCCACCACCTCACCCAGGTGATCCAAGTTATCATCACCTATTTTGGGGCAAACTGACTTTCTGGTCTTCTGTAAGCTGGACTGAGAGGGTGGCAGTGTTCCCACCAGAAATCCAAGCCTGAATCTAGCCATAAGGAAACAGCAAACAAAGCCGAATCAGGGGACATTCTGCAAAATAGCTGGTCTTGGAGTCAGAGAGTGGCTAAAGGACTATTAGGGAATTATCCATGTTAAAGTAGAGAGATTGGCCCCTCTTCTGAGAAGGCATTGTACAGCTCTAATGGGCATTATAAATTGGTGGAATTTGAAAATGGATTGTGTATAAATGTTAAAATTACTCATTTTGATCATTGTTTGTGATTGTGTAAGAGTGTTTTCTTGTTCTTAGGAAATACATACTAAAGTTTTTAGGAGTAAAAAAGGGTATGATGTCTGCCATTTTCTGTTACTCCTCAGGGGAAAAAAATTTTATGTGTGTGTGTGTGTGTGTGTATCTATATATGTATGTGTGTGTAAGTGTGTATATATGTAAGTGTGTGTGTGTATATATGTATGTTGGAAATTGAATCATATCCCCCCAAAATAGGCATGTTCAGGTCCCAACCCCTTTTCCTGTGGTTTTGAACCCATTTGAAATTGGACCTTTGAGGATGCTATTAATTAAGTTTGCCCAAACTGAATGAAAGTGGGCCTTAGTCCAATATGGCTGAAGTCCTTATAAGCAAAGGAAACTGGACATGGAGATTGAAGCCACAGGGAGGAGCCAGAAGCTGGAAGTCTGCCATGTGTGTTGCTGTGTGATGGAAAAGCCAAGCACCAAGGATCAATGGCAGCCAGCCCCAGAATCCCACAGTCTTCCAGGAGCTAGCACTGGCTTGATGACACCTTGATCCTGGATTTCTCCTAGCTTCAAAACCGTGAGCCAATAAATTCTCTTTGTTTAAAGCAATTCATTATATGGTTTCATTTAGCAGCTGGGAAACTAAGGCACCAGAGACACTGCTCAATACCCTACATTGTGTAGGACAGTCCCCACAAGAATTTTCCAGCCCAAAAATGTCAGTAGATGCAAGGATAAGAAACCCTGAGCTAAACAATTGATTTTCAACTATTATGTGCTTAGAAGATTGAATTTAAGAAAAATTCAATTTCATAAATTAAAACAGCCTAATAAAACCCCCAAATACATTACAAATGTGACAATTTCTGTCACTTTCTAGGGCTGATGACAACAAAGATTAATCAAAAAGCAGGCAAGATTTCTAATTTAACAACAAAAGACTTTTTCCAGCTACCATTGAAAGTGCACACAGAGTCTAATGTACATATGCCTTTCCTATATTTATGAATTTAATACATATCTATCGCCATTTTAAGAAGGAAAATAGTAGCCAGAAGGTATATTCAACACTTGTGTTTTCTAATGCTTTTGATCTTAAAATCTAAGATTAAAATATTCATAAGCTTTCTAAACATTCTTTTTTACTTTGCATTGTTGTTTGGTGTGACATAAACACATCTCTCTAATAAAAAATTAAGCACTCTAAAAATTGTTCCTTTTAAGTATATTGGATTTTTAAAAACTACTAATCCCCGTTATATAAAAATTTGCAAATTTGATTGAAATTGGTAATAGCCTTAAGGAGGAAATGAATCCAAATGACACTACTTTGTTTTGAAGAGCTGAGTCCAGTTCCGGCTGTTTGCTAAAATGCCCTCATCAGGACATGTGGTAGCCTGCTACACGCATCTAATGCCAGGAGTCCATTCTTGAAATAAATTTGGACATAATCGCAGCTTTTGACATCTTCAATGTTAGGATCCTTCTAAATCATCTTGAAAAATACGCTGGTCTTCCAGGTTTGGTTATTTGGTTGCTTAAATCTTATTAGAACCATCAACAACAGTTTGTTAATATAATTTCTTTCCATTCCCCTCTTACATTGTCATCTGGAGTCATCTGTTAGGTTGTCATCGGTAATCCCAAAGGGAACTGGTCCTGCTCCCATCCTTTTCTTTATCTAACTGCTGCCTGTAAGAACTACAACACCATATCTTTGAAAACATGGATTCTCTTATCGTAGCTCAGCTGACAATCGGCCTGTTCACTTTTCTATTACCAGCACTTACACACTCGATTGTACACCCATCCATTATTCAGACAAA
>PVKH010024135.1:0-13837 GCA_004027955.1 Chaetophractus vellerosus
TGAGTACATAAAAGCACTTCATTTTAACCACTTTTCAGGAGACATAACCTCAAACTTTCTCTAGAAGATGGGAAGTTTGGTAAGAAAAAAAAGTCAATATATTTGTAGGATTTAAAGGGCTCTTGAAGCAAACTCTTTCTGTAAATTACTATATGGTAAATATTTTTAGTTTTGTGGGCCATAAGGTCTGTATCACAACTAGGAGTCTTTGCTTTTTCAGGCTCAAACTATACAGAGAAAATATGTAAATTAATGGGTATAGATGTGTTCCAATAAAGCCTTATTTGCAAAAATAGATTTTGATCAGCCAGATTGAACCCACCATCATAGTTTGACAACCCCTGTAAAATCCATTTCTGGACTAAATTTGAGAAACAGAGAACTTTGTTTCTAGACTGCATTATTTTGCTTTGCAGAACTATTTTAACCATTAGCTGGAGACATCTTTACAGACCACACTAATGAAAGCTGTAGGCAATATCATTGCAAACTAAAGCTGAGTTGGCTAGAACTGGATGGAATGACCAAGGCCTAGTTCCAAAAATTTAAGAAAACAAGTAACTGACATTTTAAGACATGATAGTGGAAAGTGGGCTCTGTTTGATGAGTCAGTTTCATCATTCAGGACAGGCTTAAATAATAAATATTTATGCTTCCTTCATGCTAATTGACCGTGTTCTTCTGTACTACATCATCACTGGTTTTACTCTGGGACTTCTGGTAATGGAACAGCAACTATAGAAAATATTCATTGCTGAAGCAAAAAGACTGTTGCATGGCATGCACTACCTCTTATAGCTGTTTTGCAAAAGGGATACACTTGATTTCCCTCCCTCACATTTCATTGGCCACAGCAAGTCACATGGATATGCTCAGTTTTAATGGTCTGAGAAATGCAAACTTATCATAAATCCACAGGCAGACAGAGAGACCAAATACTTCTAAACAGCTACCACAGCAAAATCAGCATCCCCCTTCAGAGACTGTTAGAATAGCCTGGAGAAGACAAGCTGAAGGCTCAGTGATGTGGATGGAAAGGCACAGTGGGTTAAAAGGCTGAATAAGGAATGGCTCTTTATTCTTAATGGGAAGTGTTGGCAGCCACAGAAGGAGGGCATCAAGCACGGTCTTTTGAGGTCTACAACATGTTCATTAATTGATATTCTCATGAATTCCTATCTGTGAGAAATTCTAAGTACCAAATAGTCTTCCCACTTATCAAATTCAAGAAAGGTGTTCTTGGGTCTCAGAACTAACCAGAAGCTCCCTTGGGGATCACACAGAAGCCAGGAGACAGGTCACTGTCTAGTAAGACAAATCTCCTGAAAAGATTGGGAATTTCCTATGAAAACATACAAAAGGAAACTAGAAATGTTAATCACACATGCTTGTGTACTGAGAAGGTTTTTGTTTCTTTATACCTTTTGGTTTTTCTTCTTTTTTTTCAAGCACACTGACAGCTTGATCATTTCCTTCTGTTTATTTCTCTCCCCACTTGAGGCCATGCCAGAGCCCTTTCTTTCTTTGGACTGGGCAGAAAGTCTGGCTGCCATCACTGGGACAGCTGGCTGCACATTCCTCAGAATGGGTTATGAAACTCAGAACTATTTGGTTTCTTCATGCTTCAGTAACTAACCCAGAATCAGCACCACTGTTAACAACACCAGTTGTTAAAGATGAAGCAGAATTTGAAGCAGGTGGGCTGTGTGGGCTGAGCTGTTACACCTACAAAATCTGCAGAGAAAAAGAACATTCCTGTGCAGTTCACTGCACTTTAAAACCCACACACATATGTGCATCTACTTGGAGCCAAAAACAAAGAATGGGTGAGCCAGAAAGGAATAAGTGTCAGTAGCACAAAGGCAGTGCATTCCCCTGGGCTCTGCTTTGAGAAATACCAATATGAAAAAATATGAAATAATTATTTATGAGTTCTTTATTGTATCTGTACAAGCTTTACATTTTGGAGGCCTTGACTTTTTCATCTCAGCACTATTATATTTGATTTTTCACTTGATTCTCAATTATCCCTTGATACCAGCTAAAGTATAAATGGTCTGTGTATGGTTTTGTTTTGTTTACCCTAGATAACACAATAATAATAATGCAGCAATGGCTGATAAAATATCTCACAACGGGGCCCGGCTAGATAGCTCAGTGGATAAAGAGTGCACTGGGGTACCACATGGGAGGCCCTGGGTTCGGTTCCCGGGGACCTCTCTGAGCAGGCAGACAGCCTTGAGAAAGGCAAGCCACCATGGGTGGGGCAGAGCCACTGTGGGCAAGGCAAAAAAAGCCACCATGGGCAGGGTGCAGCCCCCATGGGCATGGCAAAGTCACCCGTGAAAAAGCGGAGCTGCCCCCTGCGAACCGCAGAAGCCGGGCAGCCCACAAAAAACATGGAGGACTGCTGCCCGTGAAACATGGAGCAGAGCCGCCCATGAAAACAGAATGTAGCCACCCTCAAACAGAGAGAGCCGCCACCCCGGAGGGCCAACTCAGCGCGTCACCGCAAAGACAGTGGGAAACAAGAAGCAGACATAGAAAAACACAGAAGAATGGACACACAGCAAGAGCAAGCAGAAAGGGGCAGGGGGGATATGTAATAAATAAATAAATAAATAAATAAATAAATAAATAAATAAATAAATAAATAAATAATAAATAAATAAATCTTTAAAAAAATATATCTCACAATTTACCCCATCAAAGAATTGAAGAGTCTGACTCAGTTTACAAACATGCATTCATTCTTGTATCTATTCATTCATTTGACAAATATGTATTGTCCAACCTGTGCCAGACCCTATGCTAGGAGCCCATTTAGGTTTATAATTTGTTACATTTGGTAAGGAACATCGTTCTTAAGTAATAAATAGGTAAGCTGAATTTATAACTTCACTTTTTATCTTTGTAATCAAAAGCAAATTACTTTATCTTTTTGTCCTTAACTTTATCATCAGTGAAGTAGTGATCATGATACATACTTCTAGGGTTAGTCATGAGAGAAAGATACAAAAATACCAAGCCCTTGCTAGGCACATAGGAGGCCCTAGATAAAAAATATTTTCTTCTTTTCTTTTACTGATTCATAAATTACAACAAAAAGAAAATTTTCTTCTCTTCTTTTACTGATTTATAAATTACAACAAGGTTAACAAATAAATAAGCATATTTACTCTTGCTAAGTATAAAATATTGTTTTAAGTATCAGAAATTTGGAGGTAAACTATCTTTTTTTTTGTTCAACCAACTTAAACTAGTTCAAGCAGCACAACACATACCCAATTATGTATGTGTCTGGTCTATCAGCTTTAGATGGGTGTCTTATAGTAGATGGGAAGACCTGCTATATCTAGATTGTAGAAAAATATTCTTAGAAGATGTACAACTTGATGCACTTGAAGAATGGGGAAGGATTATAAACAAAGAGAGGAGTATATAAGGCTTTCCTGATAATGGACTAGATATGAGCAAAGTTCTATCATCAGACTTTAGTAGGACAACACACACCTATCCTCAACAGTACAGAAGATTCCCACTGTCTCATTCATTGATCACCATTCTGAAACAATTAATTCTTATTTTTTTAAATAAAATTTTACTGAAGTATACCATTCATACATGAACAATATATGTATAGTAAAATTTGTGAATTTACTCAACAAACATGTGTATCATCATACAAGGCTTCCATACATCACTCCACCACCAACACCTTCCATTATTTTGAAACATTTGTTATGAACTATGAAAGAGCATCACCAAAATATTATTGAACTATAGTCTATATCTTACATTTGTTCTAGTTTCCTCTCTATCCACCCAATTATTAACACTCTGCATTATTATTACATATTAAACAATGAATGCTTGTTGATAATCTTGCATGTAAAGAATCCCTGAGTTGTATGATAAGGGAGATGAAGAAAAACCTGTGAGATTCTTACTCCTCAAGATGCCAATGTCATGTTTTATAATAACATAATTCCAAGATTGTTTCCTTTTAGGGAACTATTTGTTTTTGGACATACATGCATTGGACACCATCCATGCTCCAGATCATAGCTGTATTAATTCTGTAATTTAATTATTAAACATGACAGACAGACAATATTAAGGTAAATGCAAGTTGTAACTTTATTATTTTCCACCACTGTCTTTCAAGCATGTCCTACATTCTCTCTTTTCCTTACTAATAAACCACAGTCTCATGAATTTTTAATCACTTTCAGATATAAACAAACACTGTCATTTTTAGGTTTTAAAGAGTCTAGTCAAGTCTAAAGTTAACAATTCTTTTGTCTAATATAAAGTTTTCCACCTATCCCTCAGTAAGTCCACATCTATGATTCTGAATAAGAGGCATGGTTGGTTTCTTCCCTCTTCTCTCCAAATAATTTTTCTGATACTGATTTTCCAAGTTCTGAAGGAGGAAAGAGTAGTCAAAAAGGTGAAGAGAGTATTAGCATAAGATATAATCAAATGTAAAATACATCATAATTTCAGAACTTCCATGTATACATACCTTTAGAATCCATGAAATATAATACAATCTCAACTGGTTCTGCAAGTCTGTCATAAGTGTGTTCTGTATACCAGATGCTCAAATGCTGGTTTCTCTGATGGAGCACCACTTTGACTTCTTGAGACATGCCCAGTGGGCCCTGAATAAATTTTCCCCTAATGTAGGCAATGTATTCTTCATCTGCTCCTTCCAACTCCATCTCAGGGCCTATTTGAGACAAACCGCACCATAGGGGTCACCTTGCCTGGGTAGACATATCTTTTGAGTAGAGACTTGTAGAACTAGCAAAACCCAGCTATCTTTTCTCCACCATCAGGGGCAGGTTTAGATAACCTTACTCCTTTAGACTCTCCTAGTTTGAAGACTAAAACCTACTAATAAGTCATTAGTCTCTGCACTCCAAATGTCAAGGAGCACATGAATTCCCATTCCTGTTCTCTCTACAAATATTCTCACTACTAAGCTTCTCTATCTTCCCTTATAAAAAGGCTGAATATGTGTGAGCTGTTAAAAATCACAGAACCAGGATTGTCTAGTAATTTCCTTTAAAATGAGAGAGTACTTCTTAAGTTTTTATTCATGAAAAGTCCCTTTACCATCTTGTTACAGTTCTTTGTGAGTTGTAGAAAGCTGGGAAAAACATTTTCCATGCCCATGTAACAACAATAACAAAAACCCAGACAATCTGCAAACCCACAAGCATTACTGACCCCATAAGAAATTTAAGGTCACAGGGAAAACAGTTAAACTGAAGTCTAGGTGAAGACAGTTACCCACAAGGAGAAATGGGATGCAAGCACTTGTTTATCTGAGGCAGAGGCCACTGGACACCACCTAATAAGGACTGAGTAACAAGTAAAAGTGAATACTTCATGGAGAAAGATTACCTCAAAGACATGGAAAAAGGATGATCCAAAGCTCAGGATTTTGTCTCTGCAGACATGGAAAAACCTCAAGTAACACCTGATAACACTCAAGGAATTTGGAGCCTGCAGGCACAGTAGTGGTATGGTTACTATAGAAACAAAAATAACATAAATGAGCCCAACTCCTTAATTGTTGACTCAAACCCTACACAGTAAAGTTCTGTTGGAAATACAGGGGTGTCCATTTTTAAACAAAATTTGCTTATGTCAATATCTGAAGCCTTAAAAAAATATCTGGAACATTAAAAAATTATGGAACATTAAAAAAAACAAGAAAAAAAAACTTTCAACACACAAAGCATCAACAGAATATGACTCAAATATGATGTATATGTTGGAACTATGAGATCAGGAATTAAAATAATTGTGATTAATATGTTAAAGGTTTTAATGGAAATTGTGCAAAACATGCAAGCTAACATGAGTAAATTCAATTTTCAGATGATAAATGAAAGAAAGTATCAAATGGAAATTCAAGGATTGAAAAATACAGTAAAATAGATAAAACATGCTATCAATGGACTAATCAGTATACTCACACAGCCCAGGAAAGAAACAGTTAACTAAAACATAGTTTAATAAAAATTTCTCATACTGAACCAGAAAATGAAAAAAAGAATTAAATAAATAAATAAATAAATAAATAAATAAATAAATAAATAAATAAATAATAAAGATCAAAACATTCAAGAACTGTGGGATTTATATCAAGTAGTATAACAAATGTGTAATCAGAATCTCAGGAGAATACGGAGAATGAACAAGAAGAATAAATATTTGAAGAATTTTCCAGACAGATGCCAAACCATGGATTCTAGAAGTTCAAATAACAAAGCAGGATCATGACCAACACAACACACATGCAACCACACCTGGACTTATAGTCAAACTAATGGAAATCAAAGACAGAAAATCTTGAAGAGAACTAGGGAAAAAGACATATTTCATACAGAAGAATAAGATTTACAGTAGTCTGCTTTCCAGAAAACATTAAATACAGAAAATAATGGAGTGATACTTAAAATGCTAAAACAAAAATAACCATCAACCCAGAATTCTATACCCGATGATAAAAACTTTCAAAAATGAAAGAGAATTAAAAATGTTCACAGACAAAAATGATGGGAATACATTGCCAGCAGATGTGCCACACTTACAGGACAGTTACAAAAATAATACAAACCCCAGAGAACTCCATTTGCCATATCAATCCATTTATGCATCTACCAATCTATAAATCCATCTATCCAGCTATCTGTTTTAGTTTCCCAGCTGCTAAAACAAATACCATACAATGAGTTGGCTTAACAAAATGAATTTATTGGCTCACACTTTCAGAGGTAGAAGGTTGCTTCCATCAGGGGTCTGTATCTTCTAGCTGGCTGCAAACTTTGCAGTTCCTTGGCTTTTCTGTCACATGACAATGCAAACAATAACATCTTCTTTCTCTTCTGGGTTCTGTTGACTTTCAGTTTCTTGCTGCTCCCCCATGGCCTCCATCTCCCTCTTTCTCTCCCTCTGTTTGAATTTCATTCTATTTATAGAGGACACCAGTAATCTGGATTAAAACCTAAACTGATTCAGTTAGGCCACACCATAACTGAAGTAGCAACTTCAAGAAATCCTAATTAAAAGTGGTCCATGACCCACAGAATCAGGGGTTGGAAGCTGAACATTCCTTTTGTGGGAGACATGATTCAATCCTCAACATCTTGTATCTATCTATCTATCTATCTATCTATCTATCTATCTATCTATCTATCTATCTATCTATCTATCTATCTATCTACCTACCTACCTACCTATCATCATCATCTTCTATCTATCTAGCCTATCATCAACCCATTTTCTGAACACTTGAGTATAGGTTGTATATCACATGCTCCTTGAACTCTTAATACTTCCAAATATATTTCCAAAGAAAAAGGATATTCACTTATGCAACTACCATAAGTGCAATAATCAAGTTAAAGAAATTTAATATTGATATAAAAATTATAATCTATATCCCGATTTTCACGTATATCCTGATAATGTCCCTTTGATCCTTTTCTCCTCCATTGCTAGATCCCGTGCAGGATCATGCATTGCAGCTAGTGGTCATTGCTTCTTTCGTTGCACTGTCTTTTTTAAATTGTTAGAACACATATATACAATAATATTTCCTATTTCAAACACACCAATCAGTGGGATTAATCGTATTCACAATGTTCTGTAATCATCACCACCTTCCAATACTAAAATTTTCTCATCTTCCAAAATTTAAACCCTATATCCATTATGCACTAACTCCCCATTTCCTTTCCCCTTACCCCTCATAACTTGGACTCTAATTTCTGTCTTGATGAACTTGCATATTATCCTATATATTTTTTGTAGTTATCGTGAGGCTTAAATTTAACATCCTTAATCTACAAAAATCTCATTTGCTTTGATTTCAACTAAACCTCAGCAGGAAACAAAGTGTATTCCTATATTCTTCTGTCTCCCACTTTAAGTAGATTTGTCACAAATTACATGTTTATATATTATGAGTCACAAACCACTGATGTATCATTACTGTTTATGTATGTGCATTTTAGAGCCTTTAGGAAATAAGAAATGGTGTTAATAACTAAAAACACATTGGGGCTGGTATGTATATTTACCCATGTTGCTTCCCTTAATTAAGATCTTTACTTATTTATTCAACTTTGAGCTATCATCCCTTGTTCTTTCCTTTCAATCTACAGAACACTTTTTAGCATCTGTTGTAAGGTCAGTCCATGGTGACAAACTCCCTCAGCTTTTGTTTCTCTGTGAATGTCTTAATCTCTCCCTCATTTTTGCAAGTCAATTTTGCTAGATATAGAATTAGGGGCTGTCAATTTTTTGCTTTCAGTACTTTAAATATGACATTCCACTGCCTCCTTTCCTCCATGGCTTCTGTTGAGAAATTGACACAATTTTGTTAAGACTCCTTTGTATGTGACATGTTGCTTCTTTTTGCGGCTTTCAGAATTCTCTTTTTATTGACATTCAACAGTTTTATTATAGTGTACCATAGTCTGAGTATATTTGGGTTTACCCTGATTGGACTTCATTGAGCATCCTGGATGTGGATATTCATGTCTTTTATTAAATTTGGAAAATTTTCAGTCATTATTTTTTCATGTATTCTCTCTGCTTCTTTTTTTCTTTTCCTTCATGGACACCCCCAGAATGTGTATATTTATATCCTTGATGGTGGCCTAAAGATTCCCCAGGTTCTCTTCACTTCTCTTCATTCTTTCTCCTTTCTGATCTTTGGAAGGATGATTTCAATTCCCTTATCTTCAAGTTCTCTGATTCTTTCTTCTGCCATCTCCAATCTGCTGTGGAAACCCTCTAGGCAATTTTCAATTTCTGTTACTGTTGTCTTCAGCTCTGTTTGGCCCCTTCTCATAATTTCCATCTTTTTATTGGTTTCCCCTTGTGTTTTTTAATCATTTTCTTGATTTCCTTCAATTCTTTACCCCTGTTTTCCTTTAGTTCTTTGAACATTACTAGGACCCTTTTTAACAAAAGTTTTTGCATAGTATGTCCTAGGCCTGATCCTCTTCATCGATGGTTTCTATTTCTTTAATCTCCTTTGTCTGGGCCATTGTTTCCTGTTTCTTTGTATGTTACAACTTTTCTTGAAACCCAGACATTTTGACATTTTAATGTGTTGTCACTGGAATGTAGAACCTGAGACAGATATTCCTTAAACTTTTGTCCAGCAAGTGTTATAATAGAGCTTTCCTTGAATGCCAGGAGAAAAACAAAAACAAAAATAAAAACAAAAAACCTTTCCCAGTCTTTACAGATTGTGCTGTGTTTGTGAGATTATTCAGTTTTTATTCAGATAATACATTTAGAGAATAGTCAAGGCCAAATCATAAAGGCCTCCTTGATCCTATCTGTGCATTCATCTTGTCCTTGGTATGCACACATGGCCCTCAGATTTCTGCTGTTTACATGGTTAGGAATATTCCCTCTTCCCTAGGAAATAGTGTTCTCACCATCCACAGCACTGCACTATATGTTGTACAGCCAGGAATCCCTTGCCACAGGCAGCCATGACATGTGTCCAATCCCACAGTGTGCTGTAAGTAAGCTCTGTGAGCTGCCTTTATATATTTATATGCATAGGAAGTTCTGGGACAGTGAGTCTGTGACAAGTGTCTTTTTTCAGTCCCTCACACCACCACCAGACAGATTGGACCAGATGTACATATTCTCAGTATGTGAATAAGGTTTATTCTGCTCCTTCCAGAACCAGTGCCAAGGACCCACACTGGAAGCATGGGCTGGCTCTGTGTCATGCAAGGGAGGGTTTGGGAGACAGGGCAGCCAGGGTGCAGCAAAAAAAATAAGTTGCTTATTTTCTTGCTTAAGTGCTCACCCTATTACAGCAATCCTTTATTTTCTGGAGTTTTGAAAAATGTGCCTGCCATTTCTTGCTAGTTGCTCAAATTTTTCTATGTAGGTCAGAGTCCTGAAGCTTCTCACTATTTCATCTTGATGGTGAGGAGCTAGTTAATTGATTTTTGACAAAGTCATCAAGGCATTTCAAATGGAGAATGAATTCTCTTTTTAAAAAGGGGTACTAGAATCTTCATAAGCAAAAAGATGAGCATTGACCAATACCTTGTACCTTTTAGCATAAACAAACAAAAAACCAATAACCTAAATTTAAAAAGAAGATAATAAACATTTTTGAAGAAAATATTGGAGACAGTATTTGATCCTTGTGATAGAGAAAGAATTCTTAGAAATGACACCAAAAAATGACACTGAAATAAAATATTGATAAAATAGGCTTTAACAAATTTGAAAATTTATGTTTTGTATATTAAGGGAATGAAAGCTATGCCACAGACTGGGGAAAAATATTTGCAAATCACAGCTGAAAGAAGACTTGTATCCAGAGTATATAAGTAACTCTCAGAGCTTAATAAGAAAACAAAGAACCCAAAACAAATGTGGGCAATGAACTTGAAAAGATGCTTCATCAAAGAAATATGGATGAAAAATAAACACAAAAAAGAAAAGATGTTCAACATCATTATTCAGTAGGAAATGCAAATTCAAAACTACAAGACATCCCTGTACATGCATTAAAAAGACTTAATATAAAACTAATAATGACAAACAATACCATGTGCTATCAGGAAAGTGGGACTGTTGTATACCTTGCTTACATGAAAGCAAATTCATACAACCATTTTGGAAAATAGTTTGGCAGTCTTGTTTTGTTTCCTTTTTAAAAAGTGTTAAAAGAAATAAACAAAATAGATTTGCTATGGTTAAGAGATATAAAATGGAGTCAGGGGACCATTCTGGAGGTTACTCTTATGCAATTCTCAGCCAGATATCACAAACTGTCAGAGTATGCAAAGCCTGAAGCAACAATGTTCCTCAAAACCCCATAGGTATCCAGGCACCATAAACAAACCTCAAGATAAAGTCCTAAGTTAACTATCTAGCCTGAAGGACAATTAGAATACCCCAAATACTCACCACCCATGAACAACTTGTCTATCTTTGTTTCTTTAAAAAAAAATCCCTTGAATGGAAATTCCAAGACCAGTACACAATTTGGGCTACTACCTGAATCTGTGCCCCCCTGAATTGCAATTCTAAGACCTCCCAAAATGCTTTTTTGACTTACAACTTAGTTTTCTATTTTTCTGTTGACAAAGGGACACATGCCATATTATCCAGAAATTTCAACCTTAGGTATTTCAAGAGAAATGAAAACTTATATTCACACAAAAACTTGTATGTAAATGGTGATAACAGTTTTATTTACAGGTACAAAGAACTGGAAGAAAAATCAAATACCTTTCTACTAGTAAATGATATAGAACTATACCACATCCATATATCAGAGTACTACTCATCAAGAAAAAGTGATGGATCTCAAAAGCCATTTTGCTGTATGAAAGAAGTGAATAGGCTATACACTGCATGATTCCATTTATATGACAATCTAGAAAAGGACAAAATATAGGGATTTAGAACAACTCAGTCAGTGATTCTAATTTTTGAAGGTGAGAGAAGGGGTTAATTACAAAAGCCCAGCATGAGGGATTTTTTTCTGGGGGGAGGGGAGGATTATAGAATCATTTTGTCTCTTAAGTGTGGTCATTTATTCATTTGTCAAAATTAATAGACCTATACACTACAGACAGTGCTTTTTATTGAAAGTAAAATTTATAAAAATTAAATAACATCTTGCTAAAGTACATTCATTCACACATTCATATTCACTCCTTCATGCTTCATGTGTAGTATATGCCAAGAGAAAAAAACAGAAGATCAATAAGCTTCTCTAATGATTTCACACCTAGTAGAAAAGCTCATGATATAGTTTTACCAGGAAAGTCCAGAAAAAGAACTCAGTGGAAATTCTGGGAAAACTTTTTCATTAGATGTACTAAAGAACACAAATATTTACTTAAGGTTACCTCCATACTCTGAGGCATCTATTCAATTTCATCGCTTTAATTTCCAACTACACAATTGAGGGTAAAGCCTTTCTTGCTTTGTGTGGAATTTCTGTCTTTAAGTAATTATAATGTGTGGCATTTAGTTATAATTTTATAATTTATGCATTCTTTACTTTATACTTTTAGGCTGCAGAAATCCCTTTAGTATTTCTTATAACTGGTCTTTTGGTTAAAAAAAAACTCTCTCAATTTTTATTTGTCTGTGATGACTTTAAACTGACTCTCACTTTTGAAGGACAGTTTTGCCAGATAAAGAATTCTTTGCAGGGAGGAGGGAAGATGGCATCGACGGTTTAGGTTTGCACTCACCAGCACTCAGGTAGGGGGTGGCTGATTGGGAGCAAGAGCAGAGAAGCACGGTCTTTGCAGGGAGCTTGGGGCACAGAAATATTGGCTCCATCGGTCTGGAGGTGGCTGGAGGGTGAGTTGAGCCATGCAGCATAAAATTGTGGGTTCTTTTTGCCCCGATGGGTAACACAGGGGGTGGGGTTCCATCCCCGGGAGAGGGGGCAGGGAGGTTCATGGCCTCACCAGCAGAGCTGTGAGGGGGGTGGGCCCCAAGTGTGGGAGGGTCTGACGTGGGTGGAGAGGGTTTCTGTGGGTTTGGTTGCCTGAACCCACAAGTAGTTTACAAGAAAAAAAATCAGCTGGAAGGAAACGGCCACTGAAGGGGACCAGAGAAACTGCTTACCGGGGTGCAGACCCAAGGGCCAGTAAAGGTAAGTTCTGGCCTATGAAAAGTTCCAGGCTGAGTAACACAGCTTGCCCAGAGAAGATAGACAGAGGGAAATAATAGACAAGTTTCCACGAACCTACCTCAGGTCCACTCACAGGAGGGGGTGGTCTAGAAGAGGAGTTCCTTAAGGTCCGTAATTACATCAAAAAAAAATAGAAACATATAGACCTGCTTTAATTGCTAAATTCTGCCTCAAAGCCTGCAGAGAGAAGGCTGAAAGGCAATTGGTTAATGAACACAGGCTGTGAGGCTCCACAAATCCCCAAAGGCAACTGTGGTTTACCTTTGTTTTTGATATTTGTTTGTTTGTTTTTTTCTTTTTTGTGTTTTTTTTTTCTGGTTTGTTTGTTTTTTAATTAGGTGCTGATAGCTTTTTTCTTCTTTGCTGGTCTTCTTTATCCTTGAAATTCCATCCTCTGTGTATAGTGACTGTATTTACCAACGCTATGTCCTCTCCTTCCTTCATCTTTCTACCTTCAGCTTTCTGTCTGGTTCTTATTTTCCACCTTTTTTCATTAACTCCCAATTTCACCCTTGTTAATTTCTATCTTGGCTATTCTGTTCTCTTTTATCTCTTTCAATTTATACTAGCTTCTTTCTTTCAGCCTATTCATTATTAGTTCTCTCTCTCATCATTCTGGTCATATAAAATACTCTCTCTCTGTATATATTTTTTTCTCTCTATTGGGAGTAGACACTCCAATTTTTCCCCTATCACTCTATGCTGCCTACATGAGTTAAATATTCAATTTGCTAAATCTACTAAGGCCCCTCTTCCAACTTTTATCAGTACTATTATTATCCCTTCTCCTTCTTCACCCCATTCAAATGCTCTGGCCCTAATCTTCTTCCTTCAAAGGAACACAGAAATGGGCAGGGAAATACAGCAAGGGGAAGAAAGTATCAACAAGAAACCTTGACACACACACAGAATTACAAGTTATATAAAACTCTAGATCAAAGAGAGAAGCTAAAGACTTTTCATCCTCTGTGTATAGTGATTGTGTTTACCAACACTATCTTCTCTCCTTCCTTCATCTTTCTAACTTCAGCTTTCTGTAGTGGTTCTTATTTTCTACCTTTTTTCATTTGCTACCAATCTCACCCTTGAAAACTTCTATCTTGGCTATTC
>PVKH010024136.1:0-13689 GCA_004027955.1 Chaetophractus vellerosus
CTGCCTGGGCTCAAAATCAGAGCCTGTTTTCTTCCTGGCTATGTGGCCACGGCAAGTCACTCCATCACCCCAGGTCTCAGTTATCTCACATGAAAAATAGATTTCATAATAGAAACTATCCTATAGGGATGTGGTGATTAAAAACGGGTGTTAACAGATATTCTTTGTGTCATTATTCACAGTTGCCAAAAGATGGAAGCAACCCAATTGCCCATCAACCCATGAATATCCATACCAATAGAAAGTGGTGTGTACACACACACACACACACACACACACACAGGAATAGTAATTCTGCTGTAAAAAGAAATAAAATCAGGATGCATATGACAGCATGGCTGAACCTTGAAAACATTATGTTGCATGACTTAAGCCAGACACAAAAGGACAAATATTGTATGATCTTCCCGATTTGAAAAAATTAGAATAAGCAAACTCAGAGTCAGAAAACAGAATAAAGGTTACCAGGGCACTGGGTGGGAATAGGGAATGGGAAGTGCAGGCTTTGGTAATGGATGGTGGTGATGTAGCATAGCATTGTGAACGTAATTAACAACACTGAAAAATATACCTGAAGATGATTAGAGGGGGAAATCTTAGATTGTATATATGGTAACAGAATAAATTTTTAAAAAACCATTGAAATACATTATTCCAATGGTGAAGCCTAAGTTAAACCCTAGTCTTTAATAGTACAGTTATAAAAACGTGCTATCTTCAATTGTCACATATGTTCCACACCAATGCAAGGTATTAATGATAGGGAGGTGTATAGGAATCCTGCATCTCATGCATAATTGTTCTGTAAACCTACAACTTCTCTAAGAAAAAAATAGCTTAAAAACCAACAAAAAAGGATATTTTCACAATGTGAGAAGCAGAGTGCCTAGCACTTCATAACCAGATTGACTATACCACATATTTAGTTAATTGTCTCAAATTTAACATGTAAAAGTCATTTCATGATCCCTTCCTCACCTCAAACAACAGAGCTGACATCCATTCAGTCAGCTACACATATAAAAGTTATCCTTGACACCTTCTGCATCATCCCCCATATCCAATTTTACCCCATCCTCTCCTATCCTTCTACCATGCAGATCCAAGTCTACAAAGATGGCCAACAGACTGGTCCACCTCAATAACTACTTTGGCTTTTCTTCAGTTCTTGACACCAAACATTCTCAAGCAGTGCCATGTATGGGTTACAGGTGCCAAGGAGCATGATGCACACCCCAAAATCTGGCCTATGGGGGCTAGGGAGTAAGGCAGGTAGAGGTCTCTGTGGTAGAGCTCAAGATACACCCCAAATTGTGTGGAATACACTTCTGTTTATTTACATCTTCTGACACAATTTTACTGGCCTCCCAGAAAGCTACAAGATGACCATCCTACAAAGGTATATAGGTGAGTGACTTTCACAAATGAGAGCTTCAACATTTTAGAAGTGTTTAAAAAAATCAAGATTTAGTATATATATCCTACTGCTTTTTATTTCATTTGTGATAATTGCATAACGTAAAGAACTTATTTTTCATTGCTGCATCCAAATGCCCCTAAATCTCTTCTTTTCCAAATGATGTGGAAAAATATTCTGTATGTTTGTCTTGACATGCACAATTTCAGGAAACAGAACTCCTATGTATAGTCAAAGTGATTTTGGAAAGAAGCAAATCTGGTCATATAACTCCTCTGCATAAAAGCCTAATGGCCTTGCAGGGTTCTTGGAAAAAAGATCAAAATACACAAATGGATTCTGGGCTGTGCGTGTATGACCACATTTCATCTCCAGTTTCATCTTATGCCACTCCTCCTCTTGCTCTCTGTACTCCAATTTCCCTGGCCTTTCTTCATTTCCAAAAAGCATCCTGCTCCCTTCAGTCATAGAGGCTTTGTATATGCAGGTCTCTCTCTCTCTGAAATGAGAACAGCTCACCCCCACCTTGCCTTCATCACCTAGTTCACTTCTTTTCATCCTTTAGCCCTTATTTTAAGGCTAATCCCCTTGAGAAAGCCTTCCCTGGTCCAATCCAAGCCTCCCTCTATAGATACCTATAGAATGCCATGTACAGGGATGTTTACCATTGTATAACCAGCACCAAACATAGCACTTAGCCTTGAATAGGAGCTCAAATAATTTTTGAAAACCACATTTAGGACAATGTTCCAGAAAGCCTAGGTCAGGCCTGAGGTTGATCATGGTCACATTGCCCGTATGAAGAACTTCGCCTTGATATGGCCCCACCCCAAGTACCCACCCCATCCTCAAAGACTCACCATGATAGGGGTTCTGCTTCCTTTTGCTAAAGTTTGTGAAAGGAGAAACCATTGAGGGAGTTTGCAGAATCACAATCATCCTTAATCCTTCTAATGACACACTATCTCATTTCTCTATAACAGCTTCTGTTCTTAGTCAAAATATAAACGTTTTACATAAATGTACACAATTTTTTTTCATTCATATTACATACATTAAGATACTTCTTAGGGTTTACAGCTATCATTTTAACTGCATAATTATGTCTACCAAAATAGTTACCAAAGGGGTATAATGTTGTAAGAACTGTGGAAATACCAGGGAAGAAAAGATTCATTCATTTACATGACAAATATTAATCAAAGAAATGGGAGGGGAGAACTGTCAAGAGAAGCGATTGTTTTGTTTTAATCCAGAGGAAAGAAATTTTTACATTGATAATGATCCAGTACAAAGGGGAAAATTGAAGAAGGGCGAGGAGAAAGAAGAGGAGGGTAGTTGGAGAGATGCCCTTGCATAAGTGTGAGAAAGAATTTAGTGCAAAGGGACAGTGAAAGGCAGAATATAGGGGACGGATGGGAGGTTGGGTAGAAGTGGTGGTGGGAGAGTGTGGAAGTTTCCCTCAAGTTGTTTCCATGTTCTCAATAAAGCAGAAGGCATGATCATCAGCTAAGAGTGGCATGATGGTTAATTTATGTATCCAGTCTGGTCAAGCAAGCACTGGCCTGATTGTTACTGTGAGCATTTCACATGTGGATTTAAGTCAGTTATCAGCATCTACGGCTGACTGCATCTAAAATCAAGGGAGCTCACTCCTAGCAGTGAAGGTAGTCTCCTCATCCCATCAGTTGGAGGCCTTAGAGAGAATGGAGAATTTCAGCAGTCAGTAATAAGTATTCCTATCTCTACTTTCAGCTAGCTGGCTTCCCCAGGTAATTCAATGTCACCTTCATCAAGTTTCTATCTTGTGGTCTGACCAATGCAATTGGACCTGCCAATCCCCATAGTTGCATGAGCCAATGCTTATACATCTTTTAATACTTAAATATATCATATCCTGTCTGTTCTGTTTCTCTGGAGAACCCCGACTAATACAAATGGGGATATTAGAGGAGGTAGTAGAGGTTGGAGGAGAAAGGAGAAGGTGTGAAATAGTGATCTAGGCCAGGGAGGTATTGTTGGATTGCTGGAAGGGCTAAAAACCCATTAGAGGCTTATGGTAATAAGAAGTAACCCCATCATTGTAATTGTAAATTTTTCTCCAGTCATATTCAGCTGTGTGAAGTTGGTCAAAGTTAGATTAACCAAGGTAGTGGTTTTAGATTAACCAGGGCTGTGGTTTTGACAGGCTAGAACTGCATTGTGATATAGGAACAAAAGATTTGAGGGAATATTTGAGGTTATGATTTTAATGATGTGTATGGCATATTTATCAGTGAGCGCACATTCGGGTGAGGAAAAAAGACAAGAAACAATTACAATACAACATGAAAATGCTAAAACGGAAGACCGTATGACTATCTGACTTCTATCATAATAGATATAGGACACCATGAGAACATAAAGGAGAGAGTTTATGCACCCATATTTGATTTGAATACATCATTATAGACTATTGCCACCAATTACAGATAATGTCACAATGAATATTTTAGTACCTAACACATTTTTAATACTCCTAAAAATAATATAATTGTGAATTCTTTAATCCTTCACTTTATTGATGTGCCTAATATGTGGGTGTCCCCCCCCACACACACACACACAAAGTAATTTTGAGAATCTTGAAGAATGCTTAAAAATTTAGGAAATCCTTTTAGGAATTCAAAAGGGAGGAAGTAATTGGAAGAAGATATTATTTCATATATAATCTAAGCCTATACCTATATTTTTAAGTCGTTTTTCTCTGCTCTTCATTGAGGTCCACACTATTTCCAATATTTTCTGGACTGTGGGTATCTTTTCCCACCATTGATTATTGTAGATCCCAAATTTCTGCATCAAAAGCCTTTAGATCTGGTAAACTCATTCCATTCTTTGGAATGTAGGTAAGTGTCTCTCCATGAGCCTGCCTCCTCCAAAGAGATCTTAAAGGATTGATTCTTGGGCTTTGAATAAAATAATTATCTAGTTTCTATCATAATCTTCTCTTAGAAATCATATATGCTTTCTAGAGTTATTGGGGTCAAGCACTACATCACCCTGAGTTTGGAATTGTCACTGCACACACCATCCAACATTGAAGATGACCTTCTTAAAGATTGCCCCCAGGAACCATGGTTTCCCCCCTGGATTCTGGATTTTCTGGAGAGGTCCCACCAGTATACAATGTGAATTGTGCCCTCATTTATTAGAGATATACGTACATAGCCGAACACCAAACTGTGGAAAGTATCAAACTTTCTAGTATGTAGAAGACTGAAGAGGAGGCACTCGCTATCTGCATAGGATGGCCATATCCATCCAAGATAATTTGTTACACGTTTCCAAGAGGCTCATTGTCAGTGGAATACAGTCTCTTACTAATTGACAACACCTCAGCACTATATGTGAATACCAGTTTTACTGCAACCTTGTCAATACTGGGTGCTGTAAGTACATTAGTGTTTCCAGTGGTTGTTGTTGAAAAGTATTTGGGGGTAGTACAGAAAAGCTCAATAGTGAGATAGTCAGGTTTTGTTTTTTTAAACAAATGATTAATTTACTAAGCATAAATACTTGAATACTTTACCTTCGATAAGTTAAAATTGACATCTAGTGAAAAATGGAAGAAAAGATGCCATCTTTTGTGGCAAAAGAAATCTGTATTTTAAATATAGTAGCACATCGTCAGTGGAAATCTTGTTCAATTCACTGCATTGTTTCAAAGCAGTCCCCAAGTGATGGAAATTGGTACATGAGGTGGAGAAGCACAAAGGTGGTTAGAGCTGGTGGCATTTCTCACTATTGTTGGGGTTTAGACCGAGGAGATCTCAGACTTTGATGGAGACAGGCACCAATTAATTGAATATTCTCTCCAACCTCATTTATTCATCACAAATACTTAGGCTCCAACTATGAACAAGGCCAGGGTCTCTGGAAATAAGTTCACTAGTATAAGAAAAACAATTATTGCACAGTGTGAGAAATGCAATGCCAACATATATGTGTCAGAAGAACCATAGAGGAAAGGGCAACTCACCCTGCCTTCAGAGGGGTTTCATTAGTTTTCTTTTGTTGCTGTAACAAAATATCCTAGACAACAAATAATTTAATTGCTTCCTTAAATTAATAAACATGTGTATTAGTCAGCCAAAAGAGATGTTGATGCAAAGTACCAGAAATCTGTTGGCTTTTATAAAGGGTATTTATTTGGGGTAGAAGTTTACAGTCACAAGGCCCTAAAGAGCCCAACTCAAGGTACCATAGAGGTACTTCCTCACCCAAAGTCATTGGCCACATATTGAAACAAGATGGCGGGTGGTATCTGAGAGGGTTCAGCCTTCCTTCTTCCTTTTAAGGTTCTGTGGTCTCAGCTTCTTCTGACCTCAGCTGTAGGCTGGCATAAGGCTTGTCTTTTTCTCCAGTCTCATTTCTTTCCTGGCTCAGCTGTTCTGTTCTCTTCACAAAGTCAGCAGTAAACTATCAGGCTCATCTCTCTTTATGGAGCCTCTGCCTGTCTAATGAGCTGTCACTCTTCCTCTACCATGTCTTTCTCTGTGTGGGTGTCTTCCCACCAAGGGGGTAGGACTCAACACCCTACTGACTTGGGTGAATCAAAGCCCTAATCTTAATTTAATCAAGTAAACCAACCAGTTTACAAATATAATCAAAATGTCTTTTTGGAATTCATAAATAATTCAAACTGCTACAACATGTACACTTGAATTCCTAATCTTCAAATCACTTAAACTTTCTACATGACTGGCAAGTTACCTTGTAGACAAGGGAAGGAGAACAGCTTTTCTTTGTTTATCTACAGGAAGTAAGCAGCTGCCTCCCTCTTCCTCCCTAAAAGGAGGGAGAGAAATCTTTGCTCCTTGGAGATGAGATGGAAAGGATCCTGGGTTCTTACCCTAAGTTTTTGGAATGTCAAAACTTCTCCAGGTGGCAGAGAGCCCCATGTATCTTAGCTTTTTTGACCTAGAAATGTCCCCAAGGTCTGGGCTTCATCCGCCTCGACAAGTAAATTCCCATGAAGATGGAACACCTCTCTCTTCCTGGCACCTAAGGGTCTTAATGAGAGGCTTCATTTAGGCTATAATCATTTGGTTCTCAGGAAGATAAAGAAAATGTTATTATTCTTTGGATAGAGGAATTAACTAGATGAATGGCTATATACTCTATCATGGTTAATGACAAGAAATATTTCTAGGGGAAGTGAAAGCAAACACTTCCCTATCTTTATATCATATACACTTCAATGCTTCAGGGAGCTAGACCTTTTTACAGGAGCACTGAGAAATCCAGGGAAGTTTTTCATTTCTCCATAGGATGTAAGTTTTTCCTCAACCTAACTGGTTTGCTAGCAAACAAAGACAAGAATGGACTATTGATATATGCAACAAGGATGAATCTGAAAAACATGGATGAAAGAAGCCAGGCAAAACAGTGCATTCTGTATGATTCCATACATATAATGTTCAGTATCAGACAAAACTAAACCATTGTGGTGGATTCAGAACAGCGTTTGCCTATGGAAGGGTGAGGATAAACTGTAAGGGGCACAAGGAAATTTTGGCCATGTGGATGTTCTCATGAGTCCAGTGGTGGTAAAACAGGTATATACAGTTAACAAGTCTCAAAATGTGAGAAATCACATTCTATGTAAAGTTTACCTCAGTTTAAAGAGCATTCATAAATATTCTTATTTTGCATGCTGATTTACATTAAAAAATCTTGATCTCTAAGTGAAGTCTTCTACTCCTAATTCCTCTCTCTCAAAACAAGAAAAAAAAGCAATCCAAGAACAAAAGGCTTTGAATCTTTTCTCTACCTCCATCTGCCATAGGGCTGCTGAGATTTTCAGAGTGAAACTGTCCAGAGTCATATGATAATAAGATCAGGACAATAATTCTGAAATTGATTCCTAAATCTAAATCAGACGTAGTCTGTTTTGCCTCTAAACTATCCTAAGTAAAAAAACCACTCTTAACATGGTCATTTAAGAAGGCACTGAATAATATTTCATATAAGGAAGTTGTCAAGAAGGGGAGAGGATGACTGGTTACTGGCAAATAAGTGACACATGTCAGAGAAACTAATAGAACTAAAACACATCTACAAAATGCCAGCCACAGAACTAGAGATTTTGAGGCCTCACTTGGAAAACAATAAAGAGACTATGTAATAAAAGGGTACTGAAATCGCGGCAATGTAACAAGTGGATTATTCACACTGAAAAACAGAGCCTGTTTAGACCTTTTTGAAGTTTATCCTTTCTAAGCCTTTTAATTTTCTAGGGGTACATAACTTTTCAACTCTGTTGGAACAAATTACCACAAACTCATAGACTTAAAAAACACACATTTGTTAACTTACATTTCTGGAAATCAGAAATCCAACACATTCCACTGGACTAGACTAAGGTGTTGGCAGTGCTACATTCCTTTCTGGAGTGTCTAGGGGAGAAAGGGTCTCTTTCCCTTTCTCAACCCACACTCTCTGCCTTGTTACCACCTTCTTCCATCTTCGAGGCCCACAGCAGCAGATTCAGTCCTCCTGGAGTTTCTGCCTTTCTAGTTATTTGCAGCTGGGAAAGGTTCTTGGCTTTTAAGGACTCAAGTGATTAGATTGAGCCCACCTGAAAAGTTCCAGAATCATCTCCCCATATGGAGGTCCTTAGCCTTAATCACCTCCTTAAAGCCCTTTTTGCTGTAGATGGTATCAGATCCATAGGCTCTGAGGATTAGGGCATGGGCATCTTGGGGGGCCTGGACTGTTCCCACCACAGGAGCTGTCCAAGAAGTCTTTATAGAGAGTGGTGATGCCTCAGCAGAGTACTCAAGATTAATAGGAAAGAGTTCTGCTTCTGACAACCATGGTGTAGTCAGGACTGGATTTACCCGTCCAGCTGAAACAATGGATAACCCACACAAAATCTATAAAGCCCTGGCTTTCAAACATTAGGTATCAGTCAGGACAGGCCAGTGATCCCAGAAAGAAAGTAAACAAATAGGGTGACTATATTAGTCAGGGAACAGAATCAACAGGAGATATCTGTAAATAGTATGAGATTTTATAAAATTCTCTCATGTGACCATGGGAATGCACAAGTCCAGGTTCCACAGGTAGGCTGCAAACCAGGGGCTTTGATGAAAGTCCAATGAAGGTCCTTGATGAGTTTCCAGGGGATGTTGGCTGTCCAAAGACGATCTGGGATATTCTCTCTGAATGCTGAAATCACATCCCCTTTTAAGGCATTCAACTGATTGGATAAAACGTCACTCATTGCTAATGGCAATCTCCCTGGTTGATCACGGATGTTATCAGCCATCTATGCAGTAAACTCACTGATGTTTGAAGCCCATAAATGTCCTTGTATTACAATTAGCCCAGTGCTTGCTCAACCAACCTGGGCACAATTACCTGGCCGAGTTGACACATTAGCCTAACCATCACAGTGACTGTTAAGATTGCTCCAGCTTACTGCCTGGAAGCATTCCAGGGTGCAGCTCAGGGAGAGGAAACCCAGAGCTCTCCCTGAGTTGAAGAGATAGAACTGGGAGTTCAAAGGGCTGCCATAGATTACAGAGAAGACTACCAGAAAGGAGAGAGCTGCAGAGAAAGAGCTCCAGAGAGCTGCAGTCACACAGAGACCTCAGGTGAGTACTGCTCAGTTTCCAAATTGTGTCTACTGTATAATAGATAACATTGGATTCCAATTACCTCTACCACTTGCCAGCCAGATGATCATGAACTCATTACTTCACCGCTTTTTTTCATTTTCTTAAATGAGAGAAGTTGTAAGCTTACGAAACGATCATCTATAATATGCAGGATTCTCATATATCACCCCTCCACCAACACATTACATTGTTTGGAACATTTGTTATAGATTATAAAAGAACATGATCAGACTATTACCACTATGTTCCATAGCATACACTTGGTATATTTTTTCCATACACCTCCTATTATTAACACCATGTATTAGTATTGTACATTTGTATTAGTTCACGAGAGGACACTCTCATATTTGTACTGTTAACCACAGTCCATCTCCCACCACATGGTTCATTGTATTATACAGTCCCATGCATTGTACATTCTATCCAAAGTGTACACCCAGCGGCTCTCACTTTCACCAGAGTTGTGCTGTTATCACCCCAGTAAACCTTTGAACATTTTCCTTAGTCCAAAAGAAAAAATCCCATACACCCCTATTACTGACCCTTAGTGTTGATAGAGTACCATCTTTGACAATGATGGAAGAATATTACAATATTGCTGTTAAATAAAGTCCATAAGTTACATTAATTGTATTTTCCCATGCATCACTATGTTCTTACCATCTTATAATAGTGACATACATTTGTTCTAGTTCATAGAAGAACCTTCTTGTATTTGTATTATTAACCACAATCCTCATCCACCTCTGGGCTTACCAAGCTAGATTATTCTTCGCCTTCCCTCAACTGACATGTACATCCCTAGGCTACCCCCTTCAGCCACAACCCCATTTACAAGCCAGCTGCCTTAGCCACACTCACCATAAAGTGTTACCATCAACTCCACCCACCTTCACACTCCTGCAGTCAAGTTAATTGAAAAGTCTACATCTCAGTCCCCATCCCTCATTCCAGCAACCCATGGTCTAGATTTTAATTCCATGTGTTTACTCTTCGTATTTAGCTCATATTAGTGAGACCATACAATATTTGTCCTTTTGTATTTCACCTCTTTTTAAGCCTCTATTGCTTTATCTAAAGAAGGTGATAAAGACCTGTAGAGACCCGAATGACAGGGTGTAAAATACCACTCTTATGTGGGGGTAATATGAACTAAATGAGATAATGATTTGAGCACTTACTATATGCCCAGCATTGCCTTAAGTGCCCAATATCTAGTAATACTGTCTTTGGGTATGAATCCTTAAACACATCCATGATTATTTCCTCATGGATACCTAGAACTAAAATTACACTGTTGATGGGTATGAAGACTTTTATTACTCTTATAGATTGTCACATTATTTTTCAGAAAGATTGTACAAATTAATACTTCCACTAGCCATTTATGAGAGTACCTGCCTCAAGACACTTTCACAAGAACTATTATCAGTTTAAAGAAATTTAATTAGCACTAAGTTTAACTAGGATATAATATAAACACATCCTTCTTTTATCAGATGTAATTCTAGTTACACTTCCAACTTACCCTATGACTTAAGTTGACTTTGCCTTAGTTTCTCCATCTGTGAAATGGTGATAAATGCGTGGGTTGGAGAAAGAGAGATATAATTGGGCTAATCAACAAGCATAGTGCTTTTGAAAAGAATGCAATGGGGCCATGTGATTTTACCACATGACACAAATTCAGAATATCCCAATCAAAATCAAGTATGCATTGAAAGGAAGTTGTGAGCACAATTGGGCTGATAAAGGCTGACAGGAAGGCATACTTGTTTCTTTGTGGAACAGCTGGCTTGTTTCAATTGCTTAAGCTGTACAGTAGCCTTGCAATTATGATGTGTATGCCTGTGAGCTTTATTCTAACAAAATCATCTCCATGTTCATCTGCTTCGTCATTAAGTTTTATGGTGGAAGTTGAATGCCTGATGAAACTGCAGATTTCAACTGTTTTATGCCCTCTAAGAAAATCTCATTTACCACAGTGTGGCTATGAAAAGATGTGACTGACAGAGGAGAGGGTATAGCATTATTATAAATGGAAGAGGGAAACTGGTTCCAAAGATACAAAGAGAAACGAACCCAATATTTTTCACCATTTTTCACCATTTCCTCCACCACTTAACTCCATTCTTTCATCTTTTCATTCTTTCATCCATCCATTCATTCACCCACTCAGCAATTATTTACTAAAAACCTACTGAAGTGAGCATGACATTGTTATTTTTCCAAGGATCCCCTCATTGAGATGGGGAAACTGATAAGCCAGAATAGCATTGACTACACTACTTATTCCTTACTTTTGTTTGGAGATTTTATAGGCAATGGTGATTGCAGAGTGGAAATTCTCAAGTATAAGAGTCAAAAGGAGGGGAGCCAATGTGGCTCAGTGGTTGAGTGCTGGCTTCCCATGAATGAGGTCCTGGTCCAATCCCCGGCCTCAGTAACTCAAAAAAATTGTAAAAATAAATAAATAAATAAAATAAAATAAATAATAGGTTGATAGTGGGGATTATTTGTCTAAAAGAAAAGTCAAAAAGAGCATGTCATGCATGTGAGATTCAAAGCTATGTGTGACACTAATTAAATTTTGTGGCTTCTAAATAGACTAATTAATTGGATCATCAATTGCCTGGAAGACAGAAACCCTAGGCCAATTTACATTATCTAAATATTAATTTTTATAGGCTTTGTCTTTCTATCTCTAATAAATGGCAAGACACAGAAAACTATAAACTGATAGATCTGATGTTGGTCCTCAAAAAGCTTATAAATTATAAAATTAATAGGTGGCTTATGAGTATGCAAAAATATGAAAACTGAGCAAAAGTTTGCATTTGGTCAGATTAAATGTTTGCCTTATTTTCATAAATTTACTCGTTTTTTAAGGAACAACATGGACAATGGGCACGTTGTTAACTTGATTTCAACAAATTATGTGATAAGGAATTTTGGGGAAAGGACAAAATGCAGTTAGGGGCATTCTCAGCTTGTGACACAATTACAAATACAGTGTTAAAAAAATCAGTATCAAGCTGGATAGAATCTCTAGCTGGCCCACAAGGCCCTTTCTTAGTCCATATTGTTCTTACTAACAATTTGGATGAAATGAATGGTGGCAGTTGATTATTCTGATTTTCTGTTTTCTCTCCAGATATCTCCACCTTTCTTCACATTAATCTAAGTCCTGGGGTGGTGACTTTTATGGACTAATCAATGGGTTCCTTAACCCTCTGGTTTCTGGTTGGTTTCAGTCGATGGGAGGAGGCATCAGGAGAAGAGTGAGGTTGGGGTATCCCATTCCCCACATCCTGCCTGCTGGGTGAGTGAAGATGGGGTGGCTTCAGCCTCTACTGAAAGCACAGCTCCCATCAAGGCTGGAACTCATTCAGTAAACTGCCTCCTTGCCTTGCCCTCAGGCCCAGGCATAGTAAAAGAGCCTCTAGTACCCATTGTTTCTAGTCCAGCAAACAGCACTATCCCTTGATTTTCCTTATAACCTGCCCTCTCCTTTGTAAAAAGTCCCTTTATTAAACTCTTCTCAAAATTTCCTATTTGATTGTGCCCTGTGCTTCCTGCCAGAACCCCGACTGATACAATCATTCTCCCAGTCTCTTTTTCTAGAAACTACATAGTACCCATCAATTTCCTGTGTTCTTTATATCTCACATACAATTAGTTATGGTGGTGGTTTGAAGCTGTATGTACCCCAGAAAAATATGTTCTTAAATCTAATCCATTCCTGTGGGTATGGACCCATAGTAAGTAGGTCCTTTTGATGAGGTTACTTCAATTAAGAGATGTCTCACCTCAATCAGAATAGGTCTCAATCCTATTACTGGAGTTCTTTATAAGAGAATGAAGTTAAGACAGCCAGAAAAAAAGCCACAGAAAAAAGAAGCTGAAATCAATGAAACCTGGAAGAAAAGAGAGACTAGCAGACACCACCATGTGCCTCGCAATGTGGTAGGGGAGCCAAGGATTGCCAGCAGTCAGTCTTTGGGAAGAAAGCGTTGCCTTGCTGATGCCTTGATTTGGACATTTTTCTGGCCTCAAAACCATGAGCGAATAAATTCCCATTGTTTAAACTGTCCCATTTCATGGTATTTTCTTTGAGCAGTCTAGGAAACTAAAAGAGTTATCAAGGCCTATCTATTCTACCTCTCCTTGACATCAAAACCATCCTCTCCTTTTTATGTTTATTAATACAATTCTAGTTCACCTGACCTGTACATTAAAACATATAAAACACAGAAATTCTAAACAATTACTATAGCCTTTGAACTCATCTCTTTTCATATTCTTTTTTTTTTAAAGATTTATTTATTTTACTACATATCTCCCCTTCCCCCCTGCTGCGGCGACGCGCCGAAACTGGTCACTGCGCAGGCACGGCTTTCCCCGCTTGTGGGCGGCTTCTGCTTCCATCACGGCCGGCTTTCAGTTCGCGGGTGGCTGGCTGCGCTCCATTCGCGGGCGACCTGCCCTGCATGTGGCGGCTTTTGCCCTGTCCGTGGCAGCTTTTTGCCCTGCCCACGGCGGCTCCGGCCCGCCCATGGCAGCTTGCCATTCTCAAGGCGGTCTGCCCGCTAGGAGAGGTCC
>PVKH010024137.1:0-13693 GCA_004027955.1 Chaetophractus vellerosus
CCTTAAAATTTTCCTTCTATTTCCTACTTCAATCAAAAATGAGTATTTGAATATGCATCGGAGAATTGGAATGTTTCTTAAGCCTTGAATCATTTGAGAAGTTTTTAGTTACAAGCTATGGGAGCCAACTTCTACTAATTTACATTGAAAAAAATATATTAGAAGTTTCTTAATACTCCTCGTAGAAACAGAGGAAAACTTAAAACAACTACAACTAACTTGGGACCAAATGGAACCAGAGCAGCTTTGGAAACTTTACAAATCACCTTGCTAAATCCTGCCTTAATGTGATTCTTCCAATGACTGCAAATTACTGCATCTCTCTATTCTAAAAATCAAATTCCTGAGAGGCAGAATAATTCACCCAGCATGCATAATGGATATGCCCTTGGGGAATTAACCGTGGCCGGAGGACAGGGTCAGAAATACAGAAATAGTTACTGGCATGGACCCTTGGTGATGGCTGTCCCAGAGAAGGAATTAGTGATTAATTTATCTTATTTAGTCTTTGCAACAATTCCTAGAAGTAGGGAGTAATGTTAGGCAAACTTTATATATGAGGAGAAATCTGAGATTTAGAGAGGTTAAGTTATATTCCCAAAGTGTCTTAGTTTCCTAGTGCTGCCATTACAAATTGCCACAACCCGGGTTGTTTAAACAACAGAAAATTATCATCTCACAGTTTTGGAGTCTAGAAGTCTGAAGTCAAGATGTTGGCAGTGTCATGTTCCCTCTAAACCCTAGAAGGAAGGATTCTTCCTTGCCTCTTCCAAGCTTCTGTTTGTTTTCTGGAAATCCTTGACATCCCTTGGCTTGCACATTCAGCACATCAATCTTGCCTCTGCCTTATCTCTATGTATGTTGTCTTCTCCCCTTCCTATAAGGACCTGAGTCACATTGGATTAGGCACCTGCCCTTCTCCAGTATGACCTCATCTTAATTTAACTGATTCCATCGGTCACAACCTTGTTTTCAAATAAGTTCACCTTCTAGGGTATTGGGGTTAGGACTTCAGCAACTTATAATACAAGGTAACACAGCCAGTAAGTGGTAGAGCTTGGCCTGGCAATTAGAACTTCTTCATGCCAAAGGCTGTGTCCCTAACACTCTACCATGCTGTTAAAAAGAACACTTTCATATCCACTGTCACCAAAAACACCTTACCCCCTCCCTACCACCCATTATTTCGTGGCTAGAGCTGGGCCTTGAAGAAAATACCCAAGTCAAAATTCTCTGTATTTATGGTTTGATATATGCCTATCTCCCATACATTTAATCAATGGAAGTTATAAGATATGGCTGAATCCTCTAGGTGGTTTTTATGCTAAGTATACTTTAGTGCTCTATTTTCCTTGTCAGAAATTTTATAAACAAAATTTAGAGAAACTATTCTCACTATTCTTCAGTCAAATATTTTGGTATTTAATGGACATGACAAAGTTTAATTGAGCGTTGTATTCCAACTCTGCAAGTCAGATAACTAAGAGGATAGTGCATCATGATCTTCCAAATTTTGAGTTCTATTTTCTTTTTTAAAACTACAGATTTCCTTACATTTTGGCAGTGTTCCTTTCAGTGAAAAACAGACTCTCTCTTTGTATAACTACCTCCATACTGCCTTAGGATTTTTAATCTCCATGTTTCATTCTATGGAAACATATATATGTAAAACATATATATTCATATAAATCATATATATTAGAAACCTGTTAGTTGGCTATAAATGTTTTAAAAAGCTGTTAGCTGGCTATCAGGCCATAACTGGAAATTTGCACTCTATTTTCAGCAAAACATGTTTTCTGTCCAATTTGCTAACAAAATATATTTTTTAGATAGATAAATATACGTGTTTCTTTAAGAGTTGGAAATTTTAAACCCTGGTCTTATGTTCCATTTGGATTCATTAATGCATTGTCTCCTGTTACCAAGGCAAATATTGCCAAGTTTTCCCCTATATTTCCCAAAATAATTTGATTAAAAATTGCAAAAAATATTTTCTTTTAAATTACATAGTAAACTTCTCTTGGATACATAATAGTTAACGCATAAGGTTGCAAATTCAGAATATGATGAGGTTCATTTTGAGTGAAAGCTTTCCCTTTCTACATAACTATTTATCTAACTTAAACAATAGACTAGGATTCACAGGATTTCTCACCTCATTATTTGTCTTATTTTATATATTTGTTTTGTTTATTTAATCTATTCAACAGTTAAATGCCATTGTTAGAGGCAGGATTCCACCTCTTACCATTGTAGACAAAGAGGCTTTAATATTCCTCCATCCATTTCCCAGTCAATTAGGGCACAAGCAATGGACTCCAGGTCAGGCATCCACATGCTACAACTTTTGGCATGTTGCCATCCTCCTTCATATTACCAGAATAAAGTTGTGACTAGAAAGAACAGCATCACAGTATAGAATCCATAACATTGTTCTGGATTCAGCTTCTAATGGTATATAATACAACCTTCTCATTTTATGAATGTCATTGTTTTTCTTGTGACTTTATACAGGTTTTCTAAACTTGCTGTGTCGAGTATTTCTGATCATTCAATAGAAATTTCAAAAAAATAGCAATTCTATATATGTACTACCGTGACAGAGTTGTGGAGGAAATTGCTGCATGTGAATTTGTTTTGGAAATTCTGAAAACAAATATTAGGCAACATTAACGACATGGTGGTATATTTTTCTCTGATTTCATACTTAAAGCAAACCTAAGTTTCACATAGAGTGTTAAAAGTAATTTTTTATTCCATTCCATTCAGAACATTCACCTGACTTTTCTCACCTCTTGGTCTTACCTTTTTTGGGGGACTGAGTATCTAAAACCAGCCAAGTAGGATATGGGTCTCATGATATTTGTAGAGACACTTGAGTGAGACACAGTTCTATATTTAAAGTGAAAATTATTTGGCCTGATTTAAGAGAAGGTGAACGTATCCAAAGACTTATGGGTATTGTTTTTTTTAACTCTAGAGGCCAGATTAATTTTTTAGTGTCTAGATGAGAAAAAAAATTGCTACAACATGATGAAGAGGTAATAGTAAAGGCAAGGAAATGCTTTAATAGCATCTTAAGAGATCAAAAAGGATAAATAAGCCTTTATAGGCTATTTTTCTAATTACTTTATAGAGATTACTGATACACAAAACTTCATTCCAGTTTGCTTTTCTTCCCGTCCTGCTATAGTCTAATATTTTATTGATATGCCCAAATTCTCTAATTACTATAAATTTTAAGGAAAAGTTAAAGCATAGACTTGAATAACTTTTAGCAATGTTTCTCAAAGTCAATTCCACAATTCGCTAATACCATGAGATAGATGTTTGAGTTAGAATAAATTAGCAATCAAATGAGTTTGATAAACAACGTGTACGGTGCCCCCATCTTAGTGGAAGATCAAAAAAGTAGCTAGCATTTTACAAGATCTGAAATGTTCTGCAGGAAAGAAACTTGCTAACTTTGTTTGACAATGTATTTCCCATACTGAATTACCAATGAAAACAAAATTTTGCAGTTCAGTTAGGTGGAATCTACTTTGTGGTAATTATAGAATTGAACATTGCTTAAATCTTCAAGCATTGGTTAGACTGAAATCTTTTAAAATCTTTTTAAATTTCAGGACCACTCTTGCTTACTAGTGAGGTAGAATTTGGGGATATGACATGGAATACAACTCAAATACTTGTGTGAGTTGATTTTCATACTGCCCACCATTCCACCATTCCATTTTGGAGCCTGAGTGTTTTGGCTTTCCTCCTGATGGACAGTTCACAATGTACTGATCAGCTAATAGGCGTCCATTTAATTCGACAAGCATATTTCACAGCTCCTAAAAATAAAAAGTCACTCGAATGAATGTCTCATGAGTGTGTGTGAGTAAATGCTCACATGTTTATGTATATACACACATATCCACACAGGCACACATCTACCCTAAAGGAAATACAGGATTCAGTGAGCTTCTGTGAGAGTCAACGTGATAGTTCAGGTTCTCACCTGTTTTGTTTTTAATGGAGTTCATGCCAGAAATAAGATCCAGAGACAGGCAAATTTCACATCTTCACCCCAACCACACCACACCACGAGTGACAAATAGCTAAAGATAGTAGCTGATGCCAGAAATCCTAAGTAATTTTATTTTTGTTCTTTTTCTAAAAATTTTTGTTTGTGATTTGATTTTTCCAAAAAGATACCTATTTAAAATACAAATATTATAGAAGTTCATATTATTTGCCATTAAATCATTTTTAAACTAATATTGAGAATAATATTTAAACATTAAATAAAATTATATTTATGAAATGTATACATAGGATAAAGATAATCCTTTGCTTTTCTTTAGCTGCATATATTTGTATATCTAAGAGTTAACCATTTTATTTGAAATATATCTAAATAGAACTATATTTTATCTTTTTTTAAAGCATGTAGCTGTAATACAATTGTATTTGTATCTGCTGTAGAATAGTCTAATGAAAAAATATATCATAATTATGTATCTCTTCTAGAATTGATGATCATATGGATTATGTACTTGTTCTCTATTAGAAATAGTTCTCTTATAAACATTCTTGAACATTTCCTCTGATGTACATATCAAAGGACTGAGAATCTATAGCACATGTGCTTAAGAATGGAATTGCTGGGAGATGAGGTTAGTGCAAATTCAACTTTATCAAGTAGTGCTAAATTATTTTTCAAAGTTATAATGCCAATTTACTCTCCCACCAGCAATATATTTCAATACCTCAACAGGGTCACTGACTTGATATTATCTACTTTTGATTTTGTTTTATAAGTTTAGCCTTTTATAGTTCCTAGTCAGGGATTAATTACATAATCCTTATATGCACTTATTTAGAAAACATTTATATTTATCAATGCACATTCCTCACAAATGATTCATACATAATTGTTAGTGCAGGGCCGGCCGCATAGCCCAGTGGATAAGGGCTCTGGTATACCACATGGGAGGCCCTGGGTTTGGTTCCCAGGGACCTCTCCTAGTGGGCAGACCACCTTGAGAAGGGCAAGCCAACATGGGTGGGCAGAGCCACTGTGGGCAGGGCAAAAAGCTGCCACGGACAGGGCAAAGCTGCCACAGGCAGGGCAGGTCGCCCGTGAACGGAGAGCAGCCAACCACCCGCGAACTGAAGCGGAGCCGGTCTTGAATGGAAGCAGAAGCCGCCCACAAGCGGGGCAAAGCTGCCTGCACGGTGACCGGTCTCGGCGCGTCCCTGCAACGGGGGGAGACAAAGCAGACAGAGAGGAACACAAGAATGGACACACAGCAAGAGCAAGCAGAAAGGGGGCGGGGGGGGAATGTAATAAATAAAAAATAAATCTTAAAAAAAAAATTGTTAGTGCAAAGGAACTAATTTATTACGATATTTGTGTAACCGTTAATTTAAATTTTGAATGCGCCATATATAATGTTTTAAATGTATTCAGGTTTTGATGACTAATTATGCCCTAAAAATCAAGACATAAAATGAGAAATTAAAATGAAAGTTTAACTAATAGGTATATTTAACACCTGGAAAATCACAATCCATCAATATTTCTTTGTATTTGCTTTAAAGGCCTCAGCATTTAAGGATATTTAAAATGATCTTTAAAAGATGATACTTATAAAGTTCTCTTTCTCTTTTTAGTCATAGATATGTTTTTAACTGAATTGATTCAATTATGGCTGGTATACCTTGTGAATTCATGTCTAGTAAGAGTATGTTATCCTCCCTATGCCTTCTTTCCTTCCATCTTCCCACCCTTCCCTCCTTCCCTTCTTCCTTCCTTCTTTCTATTAATTGCACTGAATGTGTTACTGAAAGATGAACATTGTGTTAGATCCTAATCTATCTAAATGCTTATTCAAAAATATATTTATATTTTAGATATATTTAAATCAATGTATTAAAATATCTGTGCATGCTTGATATCTATCATCTTAATCTTCTGTAGAGTGAGTGATAGAGAGAAGCAGTCTACTGTATTGGAAAATATGCTGATCTTCAGCTCAGGGTTTCTTAGTTGTTTATCCAAAGACTTGTAAGTTCTTATAGAAGCAATTTCATTTCTCAAAAATGAAAGAGACAGAGGAAAAGAAGATTGACTCTCTAAAATTCATACAACATTTTTATATATTTATATAAAGTTTATATTTTATATTTTATATAAATAAAATTTACATTTATATAAAGTAATCTTTCCTTATTGAAGGAATTAAAATCCCACATTTTTATTACATACATGCATGTGTAAAGACCAAATGTACATTCATTATGAGTAAATATTATTTTAAATGCAAAATCTCTCTACTCATACAGAATTGAGACTCAAAAGAAATGTAATGCACTCTGTCTAATGATAGTCAGTACAGATAGAAAAGTTTGGTTGATGTAAGGTGGGGAATTTCACAACTCCATGATCCAGTCATTCAAAAGCAACAATAACAACAAAATGTAACTTCTAAGCTAAATTGCAACAAATGTTCTTACGTGTGTGATTTTACACTTTACTTCCATAGGCTAGATTCCTAGATTTGGTAACTGGGTCAAAGGAGATGTACATATTAAATTAGTTACAGCTATTAACTTTTCATTTTCAGAAAACTGTTGCAAATGATTTATTTTACCACTGACATTGTTTGCGATATTATTTGGGCTGCCAGTAATAAAAGGTGTAAATTTTAGATTATTTAAACACCAAGAAAAGTCATTATTCACCATAACCAGAAATAAAAGGAAAATAAAATGTTGCTTTCTCACAATAATAAAAATATTTAAATAAATACCTTGACTCTTCACTGTATTTACATAGTATTGAGATTCATAGTGTCTTTGACTCTATATTAGTTGTGACTGTGTCTTTGCAATATTTTGTTTCTTTTTGTATGTAGGGTGGAAGGCTGCATCATTAAGGATGTAGATAGAGAATGAGTAGATTGATAGATTACAACTTCATTAAGCTGTGGTTCTCTAATGTGTCAGTGGAAACACCCAAATATGCATGTTTTTGTTAAAATAGACAGGGATAGGAGATGAGGAAATGAGTTTATGTGCAAATAATGATGAAACATTAAATTATTCCAGGGACCTCAGATACTGGAATAAGTTAAATGAAGTAGCTTGGTATGCAAATTAAACCATACTGGATTCTTAGAACACTTTCATGGGAGAAAGCCTCGCTATTTAATACTCTTACAAAGAGACAGCAGGTGGTAAAAACCAGGGAGCTGTTTTTCTTCAAACCACCTTCCCTAATGGACCTTACAGAGAAACAGAGTGCTGAACATCTGTGGAAGAAAAATTCAAGGAGACATATTGATTGTTCAGAGAAGATATAAAGGGTAAACAAAAGAACAGAATTGTAGTTACCAAATCTTGTCTTCAGTAATCATTCATTGTATTTGACACCTGACATAACTTGCCCCTTTTATAGATTTTGAACTTTGTTTTGAAAATTCTAGCTATTTCTAAATCCATGTAGACAAGCAACAGAGAATCCAGGTTTGTCCAGGCTTTAAAGATAGGGCTTAAGCTCCAGTGAAGTGAAATTCTTTGCAATAAATCTCCAGTAACACCTTATCAAAGCCAACACAAAATAATTAAATGAAGCAAAGAGAGCAGATGGCTCTACTCTCACCTTCAGAAATTACATCACTTCAAGTAATAGGAAGCAGAAGAAAAACTATGTTGTACCTTTTTGGTAATAAGATATAAATATTCTTTTAATCATAGTTTGGCCACAGTAAAACAATATGTAATTACAATTTACAATGCTACTACAGTTTTAATGACTTAGAAGATCATCTCCTCCTAAAAAAGAATATTGTTAATCTTTCTCTTTAGTGATATATTTTTACCAGTGCGGGGCAAGTTTTAACTGCCTCTGCATACGGAGTTTTATTTTATGTTATCAAATGCTATAAGAAATATTACAAAGAAAATTTTAATTCAGAGGCTAACATAGTATAGTGAGCAGGCAATAAATATACCAGGGTATTAGAAAGAAGAGAGAATTTCATGATTTTGTTATACTACCTGAAATCACTTTCAATTTATTTAGAGGTAAACATTAGGGAAGAGTTTGGGTCATACAAGGTGTGAACAGCTATTCCTTTCAGGAAAACCAACGAAATGACAGTGTCCAAATAACTATAGGTATTCTTTGTAAATTTCTCCCATTCATGCCTGGCTGATTAAAGCTTTTCCTAACACATTATGGAAGAAAGAAACTCACCACCATCTCATCAATTGGCACACCCCTTTCACAGAAGCAGATCATTCCCCTCTCACTATTAGAATCATGCTCGACAAGACCAGTGAAGACCAAATAGGTCCTTTGAAATAATGAGGAACAAGCTATGGAAAAATAATAACTTTTTCTTTGAAATGACACTATCCCAGGAGTCAATTATTCTTTTCAAGAAAATATTTTTTACTATAAATGATATCTGTGATTGAAATGGGAATAGTAACAATGGAAGGAGGCCTCTCCCTCTGAGGAGCTCAATGACTTCATTTGAAGCCATTTTAAAGGACTGAAGAGCAAATTTGAATTTGAATTAGCCAAACTCAAGACTTGACAGGGCAGAAATTTGGGCTTCAAAACTTTGATGGTGATTTGTACATTGTATCAATTCCAATGTTATTTCTGCAGAAAGGTCCCTCTTGATTACCTTTGCTAAATTACATCCCATTCCTATTATATTTCATAATTTTGATGGAACTTATCACTATTAGAAATCATCATATTTAGTTATTTATTTTTCTTATTATGCTTACTGTCAGTCTTCCCCACCAGAAAGTAATTTCCATTAGATAGAGATTTTGTCTGTCTTGTTCTAAATTTCTAATGTCCAGGGAAAGCTGCAATCAAAAAATATTTATTAAATGAATTAAAAAATGAAGAAATAAAATAGTGAAAATGAATACTACATGGGGGTGGGATAGAAGTAGCTTCTCCTTCTGTGAGCTTACAGTTTAATTGGCTGTGGTAAAAATCTACCAAAGTGGTTTTTTGCACAATTATTATTTTAGCTATGAGGTAAAATGACAAAGGCATTGAAATTCCTATTTTGGCTCCAGAGAGTCCTGGGTTGAACATTGGCTCAATACTGACCAGCTCTCAGAATTGTGACAAGTCACTTATAGCTCAGGCTTCAGTCTCATATGCTACAAAATAGAGATAATAATACTCACTTCATCAGGTTATTGAGAAAACTAGAATAGATATGGAAAGTACTTGAATTTTTTTTAAGAGTTAAATTTTTATTAGGAATCTGTGGCGTTCTTCCGGTATAAAGTATGTTCATCAGTCCTTAAGTCATCAGTTGCAGCAAATTGCAGGATACAAATGTCAAATAGAACTTTCTTTGATATCTTTTAAGTTTTAATTCTAGATGTCAGAGTTACATTTAGAGTGGGAACATCAGCAAGTAGGTGACACCATACTGAAGGGAGATTGTAAATACAATTAACTACCTATATTTTGCAAATCTTTCAGTGCTTTCTTCTGCATGAGTCTACCCCAGACAGTTATGACTAGGAATGTCTCTCTGTGCCAATTTAGTGTTCTTTGTTTCATTTTATTACATAACAATGGATTTAGCTCCTCAGTGGCAAATGATAAATCAAGGACATTTACTACCAATAGGTTTGTGATTTTACAAATGCAGTGCTGCAAAGTACAAATGACTTGGCTTTATTTTAACATTCACAAACATCACTTCAGAGTGGAGAGAAGAATGTGATCTGAATTAAGTCCATAATTTGAATGCTTGCATGACCTTCAGACATAAGTATTGTCTCTAATTAAGTTTTGTGGTTTTTCCCCAACTTTTTCTAGCTACTTAGGGAAAATACCACTTATTTTCTTTTCTTTGGGTTAGGAAAACACCCCCCTTAAAGAAAATAATTTATTTTCAAAGAAACTTGAGCTTTAAGTTACACACTCTATTAGGTAACTTTTCTTCCCAGGTAAGATTATTATTTAAGCCCTAGAACACAATTTTCTCAGAAATGATCTTTTTTATCCATTTCCAAGTACAGATATTCTTTTACAAAAAAATGATCAGTAGAATTTAATAGCCTCTACCAATTGAGTATCTCTTAATTATACATGTTAATAGAAAAGGCAAATTGTTCTGAGAATCAAACTTCAAGCATGCCTCAAATTATAACTTGTTCTGAGATAGCTACATATTGTTATGAGCAGAGTAGGCCTAATATAGATGTTTATATTGATTAAATGAGAAATTATTCAAACCAAGTAAAATAACTCTAAGTAAAGACTTGTTACTGACTAAAGATGTTCACTTTTTTAGAGAGAAGGACCATCTAACTTCACTGGCAGATGCAAAATAAGATGTAAACAAAGATTCACTCTTCCTCTTTTTTCTTTTGCCTTCATTCTCACTGTCCACTCTCTCTAAACTTTATGCTTCACATATTCCTTTGAGGTCAGCAGAAGAAATTTAGCACTACAATATAATTGACATTTATATCTATTATAATTGAACTATAAATACTGTGGCTAAATAAGAATAAGAGGTGCAGGATTCTGACAGAAATGGAATAGCTGGCATTAGACTTACCACCCAACTTTAAAAATATATATATAAAAGCTGGATAGGAAAATAAGTTTGATATTTTGTATATTCTGGTAAACAAGCTGAAATTATTGAGAGAAGGGATGCCTAGGAGTTTAACTTTATCTTCCCTTTGGCTTCTTCTCTTAGAGCATATTGTAAAAACAGGAGTCAGCAAACTACAACCCCCGTATAAAATTTGTCAACCCCTCTTCTGAAATGTTGTGATAGGAAATAGATTGCAAGTAGAGAACAGTTGTCAGAAGGCATAGAATTAGAGGTCAGGGATGCCCAGACAGTTGGTATTTGGGAAACTAGTTCCTAGAGAGAAGGAAGCAGGGAAGGAGCTCTCTAAATCTGTGCAAAACACCCTCCTTGGTTTCTTTACCAACTCCTAAGCTATACATCCACAGGTGAAGAATAAAGGAGACCCAGGAAAGAGGAAACACAAAGCTAAGAAATTGGGCATATATTTCGGAATTTGCAGTTTTAGGGAGATGGAACTTGAAGTCTCCGGTCTGGAAAAGAGACATCTTGCATTTCAATTGAGACTGCTGTAAAGTCACGGACTAGAAATAAGGACCACATCGTAGTGTTAAGGAAAAATTAAATAAACTTACACAAGAAAGCCTGAAACTAAAACTTGATATGATCAAGGTGATCACCCTGTATTTTAGCAACCTTCACAGATCACAACTGAATGCTCTTTAGAGGAAAATAACATAATATATATTTTTCAAGATGCCCAAGGCACATAATAAATAATAAGTACGTGAGGAAGAAGGAAAAATGACAGATCAACAAGAAGGAAATCGATCAACTGAAGGCTAAACAGAGATGAACATAGTACTGAATATTGTCAACAAAGACATAAGCATAAATATCAGCAGTATGTTAAAGATATATGAGAAAATGTTGGACAAAATAGTGGGAAAATGGAGAATTTCAACAGATATGAACTCTATATAGAAATCAAATGGATATTTAGGAATGCAAAATACATCATTCTAAATTAAGAACTCTTTGAGCAGTCTGTAAGAGCAGACTGGATGCAGAAAAAAAACAAGATTTGTGTATGAACAGACAGATTTATTAAAAAAAGTCCAACTGAAGTGTGAACAGAAAAATAATTTTAAAAGGAATAGTGTCTAAGAAATATATAGGCACAGTCAAAATGTATAATATACTTATAATTGGAGTTCCTAAAAGCTCTGAAAGTCAATCTTTAAAGAGCTAAAAGAAGAAATATTAATATTGTGAACCCAGAGTTCTAAATAGAGTAAACATTCCTTAGTAATTAAATAAGTTGCACTTTTAATAAGAAAGATTTTTCTTAAGACAAAAAAGTTGATATTTTTGAATAATTTATGACCAGAAATATCAAACTACAAAAAGTAGTTTCAGGCTCAAGGAAAAGAATTCTATATGGAAGCACTGATTTAAGACAAAAATTTACAAAAGTAAACACTATAGTAAATACTTCTGAATAGTGTCCATGTAGTAAAATAAAAAAGGAAGAATGTCCTGTGTAATTTATAATATATTAAATGTAAGGTGTGTGAATATGCCATAATGGATAGAAGGCAGTAAATGATGATAAAATGTTATAAGAATATGTCACTCTTTGGGAAGTAGTAAATGTCCTAATTAAATCTATAATGTGTGGTGATTTAGAACTGTATGTATGCTAGAAAATCATATTCTTAAAGCTAATCCATTCTTTTGGGGGTGAACCTATTATAAGTAAGATGTTTTGATGAGATTACTTTAGTTAAAGCAGGGCCCAGGGTGGGTCTTAATCTTTTTAGTGGAGTCCTTTATAAGAAAATGAAATTCAGACAAAAAGAGAGAAAAGCCACAGGAGCAAGAAGCTGAAAGCAAATGAAACCTGGAAGAGAAGGGACATACCAGCAGATGCTGCCATGTGCCTTGCCATGTAGCAAGCTCATTTTCCATAGGGGACATTTTCTGCCTTGGGAAGCTATATGGAAGGCTGGAGAAACACTGTGAAATCTCCAGCATTTTCAAATTCATAGTTCTACTCCTCAATGTATTTGTCAAATGTTGATGCTTTGTGGGGCAAGAAACTAAAGAGCTAAGATCAAAAGTGCTGAAGGGTTAAAAGGGATCTCCTATTGGCTTTCAGAAAAGACACAGACCTGCCAAGCTGTCAGTAAGAAGCCAGTGGTGATGGGGATGGTTCACCCACAGTAGGGGCACAAATGCATTTTTCATGTGGTCAAACATGTCACAAAAAAGTAAAAGTAAAACAAGTAACAGCTGATAATAAAAAAATATATAATCAATATCGGGTTACTTATATTACAACTTCAGATAATGTACAGATAATATAAAATGATGCCCAAAATTTATGTGAAATCTTAGAATTTTACATGAAATTAAAATGTTCAGATTGGCTTGTGGTTTTGCAATATTCTCATTTGCATTTTTTTCCAAAATGAATTTTTAAAGGAAAAGACAAATGAAAAATACAGTAATATCACTTTTTTATAAACTGGCAAAATAAATATAAAACAACAATTCAGAAGAAAGTTTCTCACATGTTTTCAGCTTAGCATGCATTTTATGAGTAGCATAAGGTTTCTTCGTATTGACAAGATGAAATTTTTCCTTTTATTTATTTATTTAGTTAGTTAGTTTTTAAAAGATACATAGATTACATAAATGTTTAACAAAAATAATTATAGGAATACCCATATGCCCTACCTCCCACACCTCCCACAACTTCCCACATAAACATTCTTCATTAGTGTGGCACATCACCTGCAATAGATACATTTTGGGGCTTTGCCACTAAGCATGGACCATAGTTCACATTGTAGACCACACTCTCTCCCACACAGTTCTGCATGTTATATGATGATATAAAATGGCCTATATCTGTCATTGCAATGTCACTCAGGATAATTCCCAAGTCCAGAAAAAGCTCCTGTAATAGAACTGTTTTTCCCTCTCCCTGTCCCCAAAGTGTCCAGTGACCTCTGGCTCCACATTAATGTTGTAATTTCTTCTATTGCGTGAATCACAATAAGTCTATAACAGAATACCAGTAAGTCCACTCTATTCCACAG